>JANHGN010018015.1:138702-177379 GCA_024605025.1 Megaceryle maxima
AAAGACTTCTTAGGATCACCTTTCTTTACAAAATAAAATAGTTATTTTTTCTTTATACTGAGATATTTATCCGTGGAAAGTGCAAATGAAAGAGCTCTCCTAAATATATTATTTTTCTTCTTTTTTTAACACACATAGTCTTGAATCAGTGAGAGGTCTCCTATGCCCAAACATGATTAAAACCCATAAAGGTTAAGTTTTTTTGAGCTGAGAGAATGTTATAAAAGCTGCTGTGAGTCAACAGCAATTTTACAGTCTTAATTTGTGTGGTCCTTGTTTGGCAAGTATTAGGCATAAAGTTGTCATACTGGAGCACTAACGGGTGCACTCAATAGGTGTGATTTATGGGTCTTCTTGCCTTGTCAGAATGAAGTCACGTAGTGTATCAGGGTGCCCTGCAAATGAAGCAATTAAATTTTGTTGTCTTTCTTCTAAAGGTGTACTGAGTGGGGGTAAGAGCAAACATGGGGAAATGTTAAATGAGGGGTGGGAGAGTGAGGTGATTAGATTCCATCTGTTGATGAATGCTTATAACACTTTTTCTGAAGTCCTTAACTGAATTCCATTTGCTGAATTCTAGTGCCACGTCTGGAGGCAAACAGCATATCTTTACTTGCCAGTTCTATTTATATGCTTGTGAAGTACATCATTGTAATGAATACAGATGGGCAATAACTACAAAGTTATTGCATAATTTTTCAAAATTTCATGATTGCCTTTCCTACTTCCTCTTAGAATAATAGCTCCACTGTACAGCCTGCAGACCATTCACTATATCTTTCACACATTTTACCACTTCAGCAGATTTTAATTTATTGGAGACACACTAGAAGTGATAGGTAAAAAATCTACAGAAAAAAAACCCTGATTTATAAGACAAGGAAGACTTGAACGAGTATTAAGTTGCTTTGGAGATCACTTGGTGAATGCAAGTATATATAATTTTTCATCTTTCTGACTTGGCAGCAAGGGGCAGTGAGTGTGTGTGTGGGGAGGAAGTCAACTGAAAGCCACCCACCTCCAGCTTCACAGAATATAGAACAGGTTTGTAATAGGATGTCTAGTCAGATGAAAAGTGTTTTTGAACAATTTTCAGGTTTAAACCTGCCTCAGAGAAACTCTGAGACCTGTTATGAGAAATCCAACTCTCTTTCACAGAGATGAAGCATGTTTGGTTTTGCACCCTGGTGCTAGCTGGAATAGTCCGGACTTGTGACTGTCAATTCTTCTTTCTCCCTACTCCAGTCCAATCTGTTCTAATTCCACTTCTGAAATAATCATAGAATCATGGAATGGTAGGGGTTAGAAGGAACCTCTGGAGAACAACAAGTCCAAACCCCCTGACAATGCAGGAACACCTAGGGCATGCCACACAGGAACAGATCCAGACAGGTCTCTAGAAAAGAAGACTCCACAACCTCTCTGAGCAGCCTGTTCCAATGATGTCTCATCCTGTCACAGGGAAAAACTGAAAAGAGACTGGCCCCTTCTAGCTGATGGGAAAGAGAAACTGGAATTGCACCCTGGTGCATATTCAACATATTCCCCTTGAAGGTGGAGCAAAATACTTTTGAACCACATGCAGCTTTTTTTCCTTTTTTTTTTTTTTTTTATTTTTTTATTTTATGAAACCAAACCCAACTCAAGTCTGCAATCCTCAGAAGCACCAGTAATGAACTGTATGAATGCCAACTGAGCTGGTCTTTGAACACCATTTTGGGACTGGTTTAAGATTACATAATTGACTCTCAAAACCAAAGGCCCTAAATATTCAGAAATGTATTGAATCTTGGGTGCCCAGCTAGAGATCTATCAGAGACACTTTATTTTCAGAAGGGTCCCTACATCTAAAAGTCTTGACTTCTTAAATTACTTCATGGTACATAATAAAAAATATACCTCAGTTGTTTTTTGTAACTGAAACATTATTTCATTTATCATTTTTTTTTCTAGCATACCACACCAATGAATGCTTACACCATATAAGTATGCTTTGGGGTTGAATTTCCATTCATATTTCTTTGGTTAATCTTTTTTAAACAAAACTATCAGGACTGATAACTGATTACAGTGGCAAAAGTGTTTCTGTAAGCTGGTTTTGCTAGCACAGAGAACACTACATCCTCACCTAGCAATAATGGATTTTCGTTATTGTTTGCTTTTTACTCAAACCTGAGATGCAAAAGACTGTTTCTCATTGTTTTTTTCTCCCCCACCCATGCCAAATTTTGTTGTATTTCTTTTATTATCTACTACTATAATAATTTTGACCCTTGCTATCCACTCTAAATAAAGGACATCTGTTGTGTTTAGTTCGCCTTTCCCTGAAGCATAAGTACTCCAACTTTGCTGGATGAATTGTCTCAAGAAACCACAAACACATACTTAGTACTGCGTCAGCAACTTCATAATACTATTGTGAATAGGGCTAATATGTTGGATTTTTGTTTTGGTTTGGTTTTGTTCGTGTGTTTTTTATTTTGTTTTATTTTGTTGTTGTTTGGTTGGTTTTTGTTTGGTTTTTTTTTTTCACTATGATCAACAATTTAAAGTTGGAAGAAGAACTGAAGCCATCAGTTTCACAGTCTCACAGTGGCCTCCTGTCTTCCAACTGGAATCTTTCAGAATTCAGCCTGAATCATACATAGAGTAGAAGGTAAATCTGCCTAACCTTCATCCCTGCTCCAAACACCAAAAGCTGTATTATCAACATTTCAAATAATAAGTTTCCCTTTCACATGCAGTCAACAATTGCCTTCACCTGAGGTCACAAGCACTTTAGATTCTCAGTTTCCTCTGAAGATTTTACCCTTGTTTTTCCCTCTTTCTATAATTTTTTTAATACTTTGGCATTAGTCAGTTCTTTCACCATATGGAACCACTTCTACCTTCTTATCCCCTGTACACACTTTCCTACTCAACATGATGACATGTGAACACTCAACTCATAAACAGGACTTAGGGAAACAGAGGTTAAACCACGGGCACCAAAAGTGGTTTTGAGAATGCAAATGTGGAAAAAGTGGGATAATCCACAAGCATGTGGTTTTTTACCATCTGCCTCACGCTCTGAATGTATAAGCACATTCACTCAGAATTTACAATTGAAGGGATACAATGTTTTTTTTTTCCTGGTACATTTTGGCTTGAAAAGCATGCTTGCTTCCCTTCTGTGGTCAGATTACAGGTGCTACACGCTGCTATTATGGTTGATCTTTTTCAATAAACACTGGCCAGGGTACTAAACAGGCAACTTGGCTTGATTCTGATTATAGGATTGCCTATAATCTTACTTCTATCTTCTTCCTCCTGTAGCCCCATCTAGTGGCTCACTACATCTGTACATCTGTCAGATCTCCAATATACATACATGTGAACAAGAAACACGCAAAAGAAAGATATATGTGCAGATATACATGTAAATAATTTCACATCTTCACCCACATGCAGATTTCAAAAGATGTTTAGTGTTACTTGGGCATTATTTAGGTCACTTGCAGCTTCCATGCACAGGCAACAAACTTGTCATGCAGTGGTAGGGAGCTCAGGTATATAGTTCAGGTAGCATAGTCTATAAGGTATGTGGAAAATGCCATCCCTTGGGTGTATATAACTGTACACACCAGGCACGGCTCCAGACTGCTCAGGAAGTTCTGTTGCCATCTGGGGCTGCCTCAGAGATGGCCAATGAAGCTAGCAGCTCTGTTCAAATTTTCACGTGCTTTCATCATACTCCACTAGATAACCCTGTCTTTGACAAAGGTCTAATGATGAAGGGAGCTGGTGAGCTGAAATTCATGGGTTTGGGGCTCAAGTCTGTTGCTGTCAGACTTCATCCAGGTCATTTCACTCTCTGTGTCATAGTCTTTCACATGCAGAAAACAGTGTTAATAATATTTAATAATAATATAATAATATTTAACTACCTCATGGCACTAAATTGCAGCTTAATTAAGCAAAGCACTTTGAAATGCTCACTGGAAATAGGCAAAGGATAATTAACATCACATATTTATCTAGTGAGGTTTCCCTGCCAGGCACAATCTTTCTAAAATTCAAAAAAATTGCAATAACTGTTTGCACTGCTCTAGGAAAAACAAAATGGTTCAGCCAGTATGTTTTCTGTGAGGAGATTTTTTGCTGCATGAATCAGATGGTTGAAACTTGAAGAGAGTGACTGCCAAGACAAGAGACAGACATGTTCCTGAACGGGGGATAGGGAAATGAACAGATGCATAAAAGTTCATGCTCCCTCAGAGATGCATGCATTGTACCTGGCAATCTTAATGAGACAACTACAGGGCTCTTGTTCACTCCTGTGCTTGACCAAAACTGGCCCCTGTTCTTCTGTAGTACTGCTTCTCGTGGTGAATGTGGGCATCGTCTAGACAGCAAAATCTTCAGAGCTGACTTGATCCTGTGAGAAATTTCATACCTCCCCTTCACTGTACTTTCCAAATTTTGCTAAATATGGAATGATGGCTTCAAGACCAGGATAGAAAAGATCCTCAATTTGAATTATTCTTGCCATAGTGAAGCTTGTGCCTTTGCCTGTGAAAAGTCACAGATTCATATAGCTGGCACACCAAGCTGTACTCACTGTTTATGCACAGCACAAGTGATGCAAGGGGGGATGTAGCTCCCAATGGCAAATGAGGCAGCACATAAGAGAGCACAGCCTACCTGGGAGTCTTTGCAGGCTCCTGATTTCCACATGTACCTATAGTGCTGGAGGTAAAGCCAAGTGTTAAATTTGTTCTAAATGATGAAAAAATAATTTCCAGTAAGAAGATGCATATTTCTGCATAGGATTGAGAAAACTGAATTTTAGTTGTAAATTTTGAGCTGACCATGAAGAGGTCATGGTTACCTGCTCCAGAATGACTGATGTTTTCATAACACCCTGCTGATGCTTTGTCTTACCACTTTTTTGCCTCTGAGGTGAGATTGGGAGAAAACACTCTAGCAGTTCCTACAATATTTCCATGGTGTTATGAGTGAGAAATGGGAGGTTCAAAGCAAACAGGGGAATTTGATGCCTAAACCAAGCAGGATTTGTCTAGCTACTCTGTACAATAATAAACACTGAAGATTGTTCTTGAGTCATATTATGAAATCCTGCCTTGTAATGGAGATACAGGCTTAGCATAAATCATAACTGCACTTCACCATTAGTCTGGATTCAGGAGCTCAGTTCCATAGGTCAGTCCTTGATGAACAGTAAATAGGGAAATAAGCCCAGTGAGCCCTCTGTGCATGCACTGATAATTTTGTGTGACCCTTTCAAAGAGATTGTGTTATTGAAGAAAAGCACACATTGAAAAGGCTGCTTAGAGGCTTTTGGATAAACTAGAGATATTTAATTACATTGATGATATTTGTTTGCTTATGTCAGCATCATTAACCTGAAACTTTCAGAAAATGTGACTCAGCACTCTCAAAATAAGAAAACTAGTTTTTAAATCATGGCACTTCTAAAATTAAATAAAAATAGCTTGAGTTTCTACTTTTCCTATCAATGATCTTCTGATTTTTAAGTTTTTAGATCCCGTTTCCAAGCCTTTCCTCTATAATCACACAGGTTGGAAAGGTTTTCTTGGTGAATTTCTTTCAGTGTCAACTATAGCTATAAAAGTATGAAATCTAGAAAGACTCAAAACAGTATCAGTGAAGCTGTCAAAACTGTAACATCTGCCTGTTGCACCCCCCATTGCAGATCTCACATCTGCCTTTAATACAGCACCTCCAGCCTTGGGTGGGAGCTCATAAGGGCAAGGCACTTCAGTGGGGGGACACAGGATTATGGGGCAGGATGGGAGCCCATGTTTTAGTCTCACCTCCCTGATCACTTACCTATTTATAAAGCATGAGGTACCACCTCCCCTTGCAGTGGGTTATACTTTACTCCATGATCAGATTTGATGAGATCAAAGAAGCTGCCTGCAGAATAATTTATTAATCTGGGTAAGGCTTGAACAGATCTCAGGTTGCTTCTGAATTCAGTGCAAGTCAGACACTAAGGTTAGGCTTGTCCCTTTCTTTGACTGAAGCCTACTGCAACACAGAAGAGCCCTCTAATGTTGTTCATGAAATGGAAGGCCTTCATGCTCAAGCAAAGCTCCTGATAGCTGCAGGTGTATTTTTCTTGGGAAACTAAATTGCTAGAGAAACAAAAGTTTTGGTTAGTTTAATTTGGCAAGATAAAAATGCTGTCCTAGGGGAAGACTTTATTTTAAAAACGTTATTTTTCCCAAGTTAACTTAGATATTTTGTTGAAAAAAGTTTTAAGGTTCAAAAGTTCATAAGTGATTTTTTTCTGTTGTATTTAAAAAAACCCAAACCTAATAATTTCACAGCTGGGCAGGACACTCCATAGATTAATTTGTTGTTACAGAGCATTTTAAACCCAAAAGTGACATTTCATTAGTTGTTGTGCTATAGTTGTAAATTTTTTTCTCTATAAATCATTTGCCTTATATAAGAGTCTGTAGCTCTAAAACACAAGGAAAAAGGGACTGCTTGCTTCTAACGAAAATCCTGGCTTTGCTAGCATGAGATATGCAACATGTAATTATACTAGTAATTCTATATTTTTCCTTAATAGAATGAGGTCTAATGATTTTAATTGCTGACATTTCCTTACTCTAATTAAGAAATATTCTTCACCATTGGAAACCTGATCATGACATGAATGATTCTTCTCCAGACAAAACCAAGAGTGTTCAGCCAACTTCAAGGTCAGCTACTAGGTGACAGCTGGCACCTGAAACCAGAAGACAAAAATAGTATGCAGTCTTCATGTGTGCCCAATGGGAAATGTGTTTGCAGGGTGTTTTTGATGGGGGAAATACAGAAGTCACCATGGAGTAAAATATTAATCTGACTTTTTTTACACAGCCTAAGTCCCCAGAAGAAAAAAAAAAAAAAAAAAAGCTTGGAGGAAAGATGCAAGACCATAACACAAGTAACCATAATACAAATAACTCCAAACAAACCCCAAGACTTGGGATTCAGTAAATATTGCCCTATGTGATACATGTGCCTGCTAGGATGAGTGAAAATGTCATATTTGAGCTTGTTGCTTCTGGCCTGCAAATGGTCAGTTCTGGGGGCAGGTTCACAGCACAGAGATGGATTGATTTGAGCATCCAAAAATAAACCTATGTATAAAAATGTAGTGAATAATTTGAAGGACACTTATGAGGAGTTTGGGGTAAGACTTCTGGCTCATTTCATGAATGGCAGGACACATCTGTGCCTCCTTCTCTGATCAAAGCAGGCAAATGTTAGCAGAAGGAATGAATGTCATTGGGTGCACAGGAAGCTGTTTACTTGTGACTTGAGAGAGCCTGGATCTCTCTCAGAGGGAGCCTTGACCTTCAGAAGGCAGCTGGGAGATATTACTGGAGGTGTTTTCTTAGTTTATATTTCCCCAGAGAATCATCAGACACTCCAAGCAGCTACAGCCAGATTAGATGACTGGTCAGCCTTTTCAATTTCCACTGTATAGCAGGTGAAACAATACAAAAAGTATTGAGTAAGGAACATTAATCTGTATTCAGAGCTTTTTAATAGATTATAAATAAATATATCTACTTCATTCCCTTGAATTCTACCCGCTCGTGTTTAGCTATGTGTTTTTAGTGGCAACACAATCTCCATGAACTGCAGGCCCAACAAAATCATGAGCTATTTTAAAAAAAATAAAAATAATCTGAGCTGAGATTTAAACTCGGGTGTGGTAGAACAGTGAAGGTGAAAAGTTTGATGGTGTATCAATAGGTGGCTGGGACCTTCTGGCAATCCCTTCACTTCCTCTTCAGTGAACACAAGATTTTCACAGAGGTGCATTTTTGCTCCCACATTTTTGCAGCTTCCCATTTTAGCCGTAGTTTATGCATTCCCCAGCAAAAAGCTATCACGTTACCTCTCATCCTCTGAACAAACTTATTTCAGACACTTTGGCTGAATCAAACAGAATGCCACAGAATTTTAAATTTAAAATTGAAGTGCTCCCTTTAGTATGCTTAACTCCTTGTAGGAGAGGGGCTGTCAGGGTAATTCCAAAGTAGTTTCTGGTCTGCCTGAAGCACAAAGCCAGAGGAAACAGGAAGTATCCTGTACCCTCAGGAAGGCAGGAGGGGGAGAACAGTAGAGAAGATGGAAAATGAAATTGTTATAGAAATTAAATAAAGATAATACTTTGGGTGAAGAGATGGGATAGGGCAGGAAATAGAGGATAGAGGATCCAGGCAAACTGTGCATCAGATGAGGAGAAAGAAATATGAATCATGAACCAAAGTTTTAAAAAAAGAGATCGCAAAGCATATATGGTTGGTCACCTTCATCCCCTGTTTTCACTGAATTCCATTTGGGTAAGGGGAAGAATGAATGGTGTACAGGACAGAATGAGTAACAGACTGGAGTAGCCATTCATTGCCTTGCTTGTGGTGATTTAGGAACAGGTTTCATGACCAAGACTCCTGCCCTGTCTCCTTGAATACTATGTTGGTGTGAAAAACTTTTTGCAAATAAGTATGTTTAGTAAAAATGCAAGTTCTCTTACTTTATTTCCTTGCTGTGTATCTTCCCTCTCCTCTTTTTTACCCCTTTTTTTCTTCCATTATTTTCTTGAGCCACATTTGTGAGGATGTGGCCTCATATTTAGTCTTGGCAAAGTACAAAACAGAAGCAGAAAGAGTGATTGATGGAAGGAGTGAGAAAGGTAGAATTAAATGTTCATTTCCATTTCATTGTTGAGGGGAAGTATCTTTTTTTTTTTTTTGGAAACTTTGTTAATAAAGGAGGTTTTTTTTAGCGGTGGGCATTGGTATTGGTGAAAAAAAAAAAAAAAAAAAAAAAAAAGAAAGAAAAAAAAAAAAAAAGTGATAGTGGTTCCAGGCAGCTATTTTTTGGGAATTCCCTGTAGCAGATTTTTTTTTCTCAAAGCAGGAAACTCTAACAACTATAGGTGAATGGGCCAAAGGAAAGCAGTGGTTTTGCACACTTCCCTAACATTCATGTGGCTTGGGCAGTTCCAGAGGCTTGGAAGTCTTTCTTGGGGACTCTGAAACTTGCATTTTCAGAGTACTCGACAGATATTTTGGATACATGACAATCGCCTGTTTTCCCTAAAGTTCTTCATTCTAATTTTTCCATTTATATTTACTTTTTCCAGCCACCACATCTCACAGAAGGGTTGGGGATTTTCATTCACTGCTAAAGCTATCAGTCAAAATTGCTGGTTTTCTTTTTCTTTTTTTTCTTTAGATTATCTCTAAAGTTCATCTTCCCTACTCCAAGGCTCATGTCATTCAAACACTGTGTTCTTCTGAGCAGTCTTTCTGATACTAGCATCTCCCACAGCAATCAGGGCTTTATCATCTCACCTTCAGCTTTTTTCTGATTTCTTGCCTTCCACATCTAATGGGACATCATTGTAATTTCTTTTCATACTCTTATGGCAAATAAGTGCTAATATACTTAAATCTGGGATGAAGCAGCAAACACCAACAGCTTGTTTGCAGCCTTGGAGAGGAAGGTCCTGGACTAATAGGGCAGATCAAAATGAACAGGAAGTCATGGATACTCTTACTGAATTAATCTGAATGCTTTTCCAGCTTTCCCTCTCCTAATATAAAAAGTAACTTTTCCCCAGGTTCTCACCAAATTTTCACTGTCCTACAAGCAACATCTCTTTCATACAAAAATGATGATTTAAAGAAAATGTATTTTGAGAGCTAATTTTTCAAGGTTGTAAGCCATTTTCTTTATTAAGGTGTGGTGGCCTGAAAAGAACTGCTCTTAGTTCAATTTAAGATCATCATGAGAAAAAAAGAATGCTCAGGACTGGGCCTTTAAGTAAAGCTTCTGTGAACATGGGGTGTCAGGAAAGCTGCAATGTTTGGCTATGATTTCACCAGGGCACTACACTTTTTGGGTAACTATCTCCTCCACTACCTCTTTCAATCATATACCCAGTGTGCATTCTTGAAAGGTGTTTTTTTAAATCAGAATCTTCTTATTTCTATAATAAAAATAAGAACCATTTAGAAGTCTCAACACATGAAGCTCTTCCAAAAAGGTGATTAACACACCAAGATGTTTAGCATTAGTTCTGTCACATTGCTTCACTCAACTGTACTTGTAGTTGGCACAGTGCTACATGTGCTACAGTCTGTATCATGATTAGCACTCATTTTGACACAACAGTCAAATCTGTCTGGTAAGTGAACCCAGCTTTGTTGAATGTGCTAATCTCTGAAAGGCCAGAGGATTGTCTAGAAGAGTGGAAAATCAAGGGTCGGCTTAAGACCAGATCACAAAAGTTGCATTTATATTGTCCAGGGAAGGACTTACCCTCTCTTTGAAAATTATTCTAACACGGATGTGTAGGAATACTTAATCCACATGTGGCATCTGTTGAAAATAAAAATTTATTTTGGCTGAACTGGCTGTATTAGCAGATAGAGATCCTTCTTTGAACTAGATCTTAGTTCGTAGCCTGCTGCTGCCTTGGGATTAATTTCAGAATTTCTGTTTGTTTTTAATATGGAGAAATTACTTGCAGCTGATTTTTTAACTTCTTTGTATCCTTTATACATGCAAGCTACTGAAAAGAGATGGGAAAGTCAGAAAAGACTGAAAGTGACAGTAATTTTAGATTACATCAACTACAGATTTTCAGTTTTAAAGAAGGGTTTTCCTGATCTTGCAGAAATTAATAGACATCTTGACAAGAGCTGGAGTTTTGTACATTTATTCTTGCCCTGCTGTGTCTTCAGTAGACAGTGATTTCTTGCTTTGTGGCCATGACCACTGCTGCCTTCTCAGAAGTGTTATTGTGACAATGCAAAGGCACATTTTCAGTCTTATGTCCTGCTGTCTTTTGCCATGATTTTTTTTTCCTAGGACATTTTTAGGCCTGTTGCGCTATCTTTTCCTGGCTTTGTCCAGGAAGCAAAGTAAATTTTTGCAGAGGCAGCTCAGTGGTGAGATATCTAGTGTTGCCATTGATTCCTGCTCTTTTATTCTGTTTTGAGTGTGTCTGCTTCCAATGGCAAAATAGAAAACATAGTGGGTGGCAGTGAAGGTTATCAGGAGAAAATAGCACAGCAGAGGAGGGGAGCAGATCAGATCTCCTTTGTTGGCAGAATTCAGTGGGCAAGTTTCAGTGGTGGAGAATATGTCAGTGCAGACACCCCCTCCCTCCAGGCCACATAGTGATGTCAACCCCAATCAACATAGTGTTCTTGTTTTAATTACAGGACACCACTGAAAAGAGACTCAGTCCAGTGAGTTGGAATGATTAGGCACTCTCTAACAGCATTTGAAACTCCTGATTGCCTAGAAAATGTACCAAAACTCCTCCTGCCTGGATCATAACTCACTTTGAGGAGTGACAATATTGCCTGACAAGAATAGTGGCCACAGTGAAAAAGTACTGACCAAAGTCAGTCATCTTGTGGCCCTATGAAAATCCCAAATGAGGATCTTTGGAGCTCTCCAGGATCTCAGCAGTTTGTGTCACTTCATCTTCTTCTGAGTTTGGATGCTTCTCAGGCCTGACTCTGTCCTCTGGTAAAGCCAACAAAGGGAAAGACCATCCATTTATGAAAGCTGATGAAGGAAAACATGATTCACTATAATTAAATTTTGTAAAATCCAAAAAATCATTTGGTACCAAAAATTTACTATATTCTACAGAAAAGGAAATATCTTAATCATAGCTTAATGTCTATATCTGCATATCTCTCTGTGTGTGTGCATGATTTGCTAAGAGAAATTTGTTGAATAATTAAATAAATCACTGCATTGAATACAATACCATCAACTGATTAAACATTCCTATGAAATCATACCACCCTGATCATAATTTAGTGTAATAGCTTTAATGAATTTTAAAATGCTGCTACTTTAAAGTTATATAGGACTTATGAACCATGTTTCTACTCTGCAATAGCTCCAAATAATTGAGATAAATCAGTTTCTTCCCCCAGATGAGCTGTTATGGATGGTTTCGACTGTAGAATTCAGAGGAATGAGCAAAGGTATAAAGCCACATTTTGGGATGCATGCTGCAAGGTTGAAATCTGTTAGGCTTATCTGTGACAATGTTGTCTGTCCTTTTTCAGGGTACATCTGCTGAGGGGACAGAAAGGGTAAAAGTATTTATGTGGAGAAGGATGAGAGAAGGGGAATATACTCAGGCTGTAATTTTAGACAATCATCTTGAAATGCAAAACTGAGATTAGGTCTTGATAGAGAAATGGCCTGCTTGTACACCACTCCTGCCTTGGCATCTTTCATCAATAACATATTAATACTACATTAAACTTAAAAACATATCAGAGAAGGAAACTGGATACTAATGAAAAACAAGCCTTTCTGTTATACATAGTATTTAAATAGCACTGTATAGACAGGCAAGGTGAAGAACTTTGGGGAAGGTCAAGCATCAGAAGATGTGGGAAGGATGGATTATGTTTTGCGGCTTTATATTCTTGGCTGCTCTGCTGCCCACAAGTTCTACATGGAGTCCAAAATTGCAGAGAGGTGTCTCATTTTAATTTGCATTTAAATTTAAATATGTAAAGTGAGACATTTGTCATGGTCTTTTTCCCACTGAAAGAAATATCACTGGCAAATATTCAAAGTGTTCAAACAGACAAAACAGTCTCATCTCAGACTGAAAATCATAGTAATTAATATTTTTTTAAATCAAGCACAAAATGGGTATGGGATCTAACAATTTGCTTTTCTATTCTCTAAATGCTGAATCCATTTCAATCACAGCTGGGGACAAGAACAGCCAACAACAGCACAGCACTCCTATCATGATACCTTTTTATGTCCTTTTCTGGGATGCATCAAATGTTGATGACCAAATTATGACCCTTTCCACCTCCCTTCCTGAAAGTGTAGCAGTTTTGCCAATAGACATCAGCTGAGGTTTGAAAAAATGTGAAGCATACAATTATGCCTAAAGTATTTAAACACCTTCCATACTATCAAAGAAGTTGGTTCTTAAGCAGCTACTGGTGACCTCAAAGCTGTATAGTATTGGACATAAAAGGTCTAATAGGACTAAGTAGACTAATCTAAAGGGATTAAAGGACCTTAAAGATAAGATGGCAGTAATGTATTGGTACAGGTTGAGTACCCCAATATCAAGTTCCTTCTCTTTGAGAACTTCAGGCTGGTGACCTTAACTCTATCTTTGACTTTACTTACAGAGAGGTAGTGGGTATTTTTTAAATAAGTAGTTTTTAACAGCAGTAAATCTGTACAGGAGGTGCAGAGTCAAATTTTATAATTTTTATGGTACAGAGAAAACGTGGAGCACACCTGTTTATTTTCCAAAATCATGGTGTACTTGTGGTTTATCCAGTTATATGTTCAATATTCCCTGAAGGAAAATGAGACAGAACATGTCACTGAGGTTCATGTAATTTTGAATGAGCCACTGGAGATTTTTCATTCTGTTCTCATAAGTGGGCAAGAAGTGATAATGAATGATCTGACAAAGATTTAGAAGTAGATCTTAAAGAATCACTAAAAGATTTGTTTCAACAACTTTACAGTTTATTCAAGGCTTTCAGCCTTTCAGGTTCTGCAGAACTGAGTGGGATGGTTTATGGTAATAAACTTCCTTGTGAGGTTAGGATCAAATTCCGCTCTAGCCACTCCAGAAAAATCTTCAAAGTTTCTTCTTCCTTCCACTTACAAAAATAGGCTGGGCTAAAGAGCAAGGAGAGTGGTAAAATGATATAACGCAAACCTTCCTGAAAGAGAAGGCATATCAGATTTGGCTCAAAGTTTTTTCATCCTCCCATTTGTTCTATTCCAGTTAGTTATGAGAGCATCTATCTTCAACCAGATAATGTAATCATGCCTTTCAAAAAGTAGATCTAAGAAGTCTTATTGAAAACTCAGCATATGATCACTGAGATAGAAAGTTTTTCAGGGACTTCAGGGGAGTGTGATTAAGGTCATGGGGTAAAATCTGAAATCCAATAAAGTCAACAGTCTCTTGACCTTTAACTTAAAGTTATACGCTTCTGTCTGCCAACTTCATACACTTTCCTTTTACTTCAAACTTTCCCAGAACAAAATATAGAAGAAAATTGCTCCCCACCCCAGGGAACTATCCAATAGAGGAAAAACAACAACAGAATAGTGCTTAGTGTGTGGGTAGTGCAAAAACTAGAAGTTAGTGTAGGCTGGTCATTTCTCTTTTGACCACTTCTAAGTCTGAACAAAACCAGCAATGATGCTGGCAAAATTTCGTCAACCAGTGTCACGAGGTGAATTTCCATGAATGCTAGTGATGTTTTGACCACAAAAGTTTTACTCATAAATCATGTATGGAATCATTCAAGGGTTTTTGGATTTGTTTGTGATGAAATAGTTAATGATTTGTTCACCTCTAGCTGTTCTGTAACAGCCCTTGGGAATCCTGAAACTCAAATCCTTATAAATATGTTTTTATTTCAGTAGGGTTTACATGTTAATCTATAATTGAAGTGTTGCTCCAGAAATAGTGAGTTGTTTCCAGCTGACATGCTGTTCAAGGGCTGTTGTAACACTGTTCATCTGTGCTAAAGTGTGAAGATCAATTTGTTTTAGGGACTGGTTACATGTGCTGAGATACATGACACATTGGCTGGAACTGGTTTTAATTTAAAAATCATAACAGAGAAACCACTAATAACCTTTAAGCAATGCCTCAACTATTTAGAGTGAATAAAAAGAAATTACATAAAATTTGTAAACTACACAAAACACCACTAGAATGTCAGAATTTATTGCAGCTGTGGGACTAGAAGTCAACTAGTTGAACTGAAGGGACTTAAACTACTATGTTTTAATTAAGTTCAGATAAACTAATGAGTCAAAAGCAGCAATCTATGATGGCTGTCCAGTAGACTATCTGAAATTGGCACAATTACCTTAAAGACAGGCTTCTTTCTTAGCATGAATATCATTATTACAACTGATTTCACTGTCAAAAGAAATTTTAAGAGAACATGCAAAAATAAATAGATGACATCCTAGCTACAGTCTTACCATTGCAGGAAGACTCACTGCTCACAAAGGAGGTAAATTGGCCAGTAACATCCCTCATGATACAATTGAAAAATTAATGCCTGATACCTTACTCCATCAACCAGATGCCCATCAATCCATCTTCTTTACCATACACTTTCTTTAAATTTATTTAAAATAATTTCACACTTCCTATCCCTTTCACATGTTCTCCCTTTGAAAGTGGTGTATAGTTCTTTGCTTTGCATGTCAGACAGATTGCTTCTTCATTACATCCAGAGATGCACGATGAAACTGATCTTATGTTACTTCAGTACAGTGAAAGGGATTAGAAGGAGAAGCAGAACTGGATTGAGCTACTCCGGTTTTGCTGCACAATAACATAATATCAAATCAACTTGTGAACATATAACAGACTCAAGAAACTTGATAAATAGGTCATGGCCTTAAAGTTGTATAGTCTACTGGAGTCAGAGGAGAAACACAGCATACAGCAGTGGATCAATCCTCTAGAGTATTTTATGGAAAACTATGGTGTATAGTTTCTGGAGGAGCTCACACAGAGATGAGAAGTTAATGTCTTTAGGGAAATTTTTGGACTGCTGAGCTATTTGACTCATTAAATAAAAATCTCTGTCCCCCATCCCCCTTCAGTCTCATCTTCTACTCCACTCCCCCATTTTCAAAATGGCATGCTAAACCATCTTCTAAAATGAAAGGCTCCCTCTGATTAAAACACATCAGAAGTGCACAAGATCTGTGCAGAATCAGAAGTACTGCAAAGTATTCCAGGTTGCTGGTGCTCATTTTATTTGCTTAGAAGGTGGTGCAATCACTAGTTAGCTTTTTGTCTGGTGCAAAGAGGAGGAAAATAACTATCAAACGCTCAAAATCTGATTAAGGATATAAAGTCATCCAGTCATCCCACACTAGGATGACTCAGCCTGATCTGTAAAATACAGGAATGAGCTTAAGGAAGTCACAGACTTAACAACACCCTAGTCTAAAAGCTTTATCTAAAAAGAATGTTGTTTGGTTGTTTAAAATTGTTTCATCATTTTTCCTGTTCCCTCTTAAGTATGAATTTTAGAGGAGATGAAGGCATTTCAGGATATATGCTTGTTTTAAAGGCCAGATCTAGAGGCATTTAGTCCCCTCATATATATCTGAATACTTTGCTTCCACTTGGAAATCACTATTCTACACCCAATGAGTGACAAACAAGTAAGAATATCAGTAGGACAATTTCAAGTGGCTTTTACATGCACAATTAGAACATTATATTGTTGATTGTGTGTATGTTTGATTGTCGATTTTGTTTGGGTTATTTTGTTAAGCTAAACTTCAGTAGTCAGCTTCCTTTTCTCCTAATCTGCATCTGTGTGATGGACTATCCATCAACTTTATTACAGTGTCACTTCTATATGTCATTCTTTTACACTAATCAGAAGCAGACCAAGTGGGAAAGAAATTTCTCCACAGGGATGAGGTCTGTTGCTGTAAATGATATGTTGAAAAAGAGTGGAATTCAATGCAAGAGACACTATGCTTGTTTACACATGTTGAACTGATGTCATTTATCTGTAGGACACATTTCATCTCTTTGTTGTGGTCATTTAGGGCTATAATCCCACGATGATCTGCAGAAAGTCTGTAAGCAGAGAGGCAATCCTGTTGTTACCACTATTGTCATTAAGTTGCATAAAGCAAATCACCCACCATAGTGCTGTGATGAACTGGGGCCTAGCAGCTTGAAAACAGAAGTTGGTCTATGAGCACTGACTGATGATGCCTAGTTTCTTATGAATACATATTCTGCATGTCCTATATCCTCATACTACAGTAACCCCAGTCTTCTCCACCACCCTGAAGAACTTTCCCAAATGTGACAATAATTTGTTCCACCTTGTCCAAGCCACTCACTCTCATGATAATTCTTCAGCCCTTTTCATCTCCTACTTACTATTGGGACTTTCAGGGATGTCTCAGGGTGTCTTCTTTCCTCCTTCTCCTGAGATATCAATTTTCACAAGTAGTAGTAGCTTACTGTCTTTGAGACGAGTATTCCTCTGTCAGGATTACTTGATGAATTCAGACTGTGGGTTCAGAGGTTATTAGAAAGATGCAGATGGTCAAACATGAGCAAAGAAGTCAGCTTCCCTTAGAAAACCATGCTAACTTGTATTCTTCAGCTAAAACAGCCTTCACTGTAGTTGTTCCATCAGAGTTGCCTTCAGAGCAAATTTTGTCATCTTACCAAATGCTTATTTTGCAAGGCAGTTATTATTGATGGCAGCACTTGAAATATGTAGTTGTTGTGAACAGCAATACTTGGAGTCAGGAGGATTTTAGGAAATCCATTTCTTCATTTTTAATTCATGGTGTGGATAAAAGCAAGGATCATCATGACCAGAAAGGGCATTGACAGGGAACTGTAAAGAAAAATCAATAAGGATAAACAAGTCAAACAAAAATAAGTTAAAACAAACATAAACAGAAAGACAACCTTGAAAAAAAAAATTCTTTATATCGTGGTTTACCCCTTGGGACCATTACTAGCCACCTGGCACTTGGACAGGTTTTAAATACTAATTGGAATATTAATAATAAGTAGGAGTTTAATGTATATAAACCCCAAACGTACATTTGCCTGATGGTTTGCATAAAACTCTCCACTGCACAATAAATACAATGGTAATGTTTTCAGCAGTTCCCTCTGGTGTCTAAATCAAAGATATTCTGTATAAACTTCCAGGTGGTATTGGAACTTTTATATATTTATCAACTAGTGTGTGACTTCAAGAGTATAGCAGCAGTTATGGGAAACTCCCAGTCACATCTGTGAACAAAAGTATGCAATTATACATAATTATACATGTCTAATTTATATAGTTATAAACATGCATATAAGCACAGCTAACATACATATTCAAACATATTATTCAATGATGCTGAAAGATATGCTGTGATCTATGAATTAATTACGTATGTTTTGCCATGCACTAACTGATGCCAAACTGTTGAAGTTGTCTTCTCACATGCTAAGGCTTTAATTTTTCAGTAACTGCTCAGCTGTTAAATGCTTATCTTGCATTCAATTAAGTTCACTGGAAATTTGAATCGTTGATGCAGTTCATCAGTTTAATCCTTGAAAGCTGGATGCACTGGCAGTGAAATCACTATGTTCTCACTTCTTTGCAAGGCTATGATTTTATAAATCAGTTGCCTAGGATAACTGAAGATAAATAGGGACACACTGGGAGAGGAAAAGAACATGGCAACAAAAACATACTTTTTTGGTTGTCTGAAGTCATAGCTTTTTCCTTGGGTAGGAGTAATAACCTCATCCAAGGTCACATTGGGCATTCTGACCAAATAAGGAAAGACACAGCTCACCATTCTCTTCCAGGAACAAAAGTAGAGAAAGTGTGAGTGAAGAGAAATTAATAACACGTCTGCTGAGGTTCTTCCTTAAACCTTAGAAGTACCATGTTCTGAAGCCTGGGAGCCATGACATTAGGCTTCTCCCAGTGAAAAGAAAGGGAACATATGTGAAGCTCAGTAAAGCAAACCAAAGGGAAAGCAAGGGAGGATTTTCCCTCCTCCCATTCAGGTGATTCTGTGTTATTTACTTCAGAATCCACATAGATTTCTAGATACTTACGAATTCATTCCTAAACATTGCCATCCTAGAGCATGTTTTCTATGACTAGTCCCAATATATACTGTTCTGAACTATCCTAAATATCTTGACAAACTTTAAAGCTTTTAAAAAAATTTAAAGCTTAACATTAACTTTTATAAGGAAGCTGAACAAAATCCCTTGGATGCCAGTGGCCCAATTTGTATAGTGTTGCTTGAAGCTTTTATTTCTAGTACCATAGTGCTTACTCCACATTTCATGAATCCACAACACACCGTTCTAAAGACTAGGCCAACTCCATAGGTGCCATTTTCCTAGCAGATGCCAGGCTATTGTCTGTGGAGGCCATGTCTTTTATTAATGACACAAATGATGCCTGACCAGCATCACAACAAATGTTTCTTCTTCTCCTCCTCTCTTCCATCCCTGAATTCTCACTGAGTGACTTTCTTGTACCAGTGAGAGTTCATGTCAGTCCTTGCACTGCAGCTGACAAGAAGCCTGCAAATGGTGCTTGTGGTTTCTGTAACAGGGACACTTGCCCCCTAAGGTCTGGCCTGAGACCACTGGCTAATTCTGTGCTGGCCGCTTGACAATAAAGCACAGCCATTCACCTTCCTTTCAAAGCATGTGCATGTGTGTGTCTCTGTCTGTATGTGAAAAGCCATATTTCTTCTTTTATTGGTCTTTTTTTCACCTGCTGCCAGATAAACAGCATGGGATAAGAGTCTACTTCATGCCTGACATAATTTTGAATTTATCATCTTACCATTCTTTTTACTCTTGATAGAATTTGACAGGCAAGAAGACAAGCACCTAAATTACCTTAGCTCCCAACCAGCACCTAAACAGGCCAAGAATAACAGAGATAAATTAAAGTTGAGGATGGCGATGGAGGGGGTGGGGAAAAGCATGAGAGAAGGGAAAAAAATGAACTTTGGACTGGAGAAGTTTTAAAAAATAATTATTCAAAGCATAACAACATGACAGAAGGCTGCCAGAAAAACCTCATCTATGTGAGGAGGGCAGTGCATATGCAGTGGGAAAAACCAAGACTTGCACATTTGCCTCTGGGACAACATGCATTTAAATGCAAGACAGCTTTGTAAATGGAAATGAATGTAATGACCTCATCTCAGGTCACAAGAGAGTAGAAGCCCACCAAGTTATGAAACTACTGTCAAATTAGGCATGTTTGGCAGCATGAGCATTTGGGAGATGGCCAAGGATGAGCAAGTTCTGAGGAATTGATTTCATTTCAAAGGAGGGTGGTCTTTCCATTTCAGGGTCAGCAGCAGGACAGTGTAGTGGGTGTAGAGGTGGAAAGGGAAGCACAGAATTTGGATGACTGTCATGACCTCTGGATAACTGGACATTTAACTTTCCATGTCTCAACACTCCCTAAATCTTCCCACACAAGCCCAGTCACCAAAAAAATAGATGAAGGAAAATCTTCCTAGGTGGAGAAAGGTACATAATAGATGTGTTATGTCATTGTTCCTTGTCAGCTGCCCTGTCACAACAGACACCATTTATTGAAGTCTATAATACAAGGGGTTTTTTTTGTTGTTCACAGCTGAAGCTGTACTAGATAGCATGTCAAACTGGAAGTACTGGTTAGATTTGTAAAGAATAGTGGGGCAAGGGGCTGTGTGAGCATACACATGTACTTGGAGATATAATTTGTGTTTCAGATGCATCACACCTCCTTTAGAGTGATCTCTATGACTTCATCCTATGCTCCTTCATGGTAAGTCAAGGCAAAAGCAGTGAAGCAAGGCAAAATCACTTGCATAGCTATGATTATATGGTGCATAAGCCTACATTTAAAGCAAAGAGAATGAAATGCTTGTCATGCAGCTCAGAAGCAGAATTCCTTAAAGCTCACAGAGGTTTGACAAACAGGTTCAAATTTGGGATGAAAAGAGTTCTTCAGAACTCTTCTCCTTGCTACACACACACACACACAAATAGTTATTGGGTAGTGTGGCTAGTGAAGAGCAATAAACTTTTAAAATATAGATGTATGTGAAATAAGAGGTGGAACTTTATTTTTATGAAGAATGAGAGAAAAATGTCCTGGCCAAGCTTGTGAGTTTGCATTTGCAGGAATTCTATAAAGTACTGCCACTTTAAATGTTTTCTCAGGAGAAGTAAATATTTAATGTTATACTTAAATATCCTAAGTAATTATCCATGTTTCTCTAAAAAGTGCCCCACAGGGTGTCTCAAGACTGTCTCTTTCTGATAGACAGTAGCTCTGCAGAGAGACACCTCATGCTGACATCCTGTTTCAGGATCTGCCAGTGAGATGAAGGGTGGAGCATGATTTCTACAGAAACAGCACGTCCAGCTGCAGATATACGTGCTACCATGAGTTTAAGCAGAGGACACATAGGTAGGCAAAAACACCTGTGGTGATAAATTACACATGAAAAAATAAGTGGCCTCCTTCCTGCGGATACTGTCAAACCTGTTGCCTGTGCCAGTGGCATATTGGGTATTTTAACATGCACAGAAGTAAAGAATTTACCTGTTGGACACATGGTAGTTGGCTTTCATTACTTACCAGACTGTGGAACTAGTCTTAAAGACTCTGTTTTGCTGTTTCAATGTTTCATGTCCTTTAAACTGTAAAAAGTGGTATCAGTATAAAGATAGAACTTGTAATAAATTAATAATTTTCCTAAAGAAGTATTCTGTTTTGCATTGTCCTGGTTCAAGTGAAAACAGAACTAATTATGTTCAGTGATTTTACTTTTCAGTTCAGTACTTCTAACTAACAGAACTTTCTGAAGTTAGCAGCATGTTTTCATGGACAGTGTCTGCTGCTAGCAAACACCCCGTGTTTAGAGTTACTATCAAGGATTGGTATGCAGACCAAGGCAACTGCTGGATCTTGTGTACCACATTGGGGGGGTGCACGAAAGTGAATGGCCGCACCTGCAGGGAGGAGTGGACAGGGCAGGTGACCCCAAACTGACCAACAAGGTATTCCATCCCATATACATCATGTTGGGTATAAAGCAGAGGGATCCAAAGGGCCTGTAGGCTTTTTCCCAGGCTCTTCTCCCCTCTTGGACTGCTTCCTCAGAGCATTCAGGGAGGATTCTGTCCATTCTGCCTTTGATCCCGTGTTCCTGAATCTGGTAGCAGAATCCAGCTCCTGAACACAGCTCCTGTCTGCTGTGGGGCCCGGTCTGGGACCCCCAGTGCCTGCTCTACAACATCAGTGGTGACGGTGAGGTAATTACCATAAGGGGGGGTCAGGTTCGATACTGGTTTTGTATATATTTGTACATATCCTATTTTATTATTATTATCATTATTATCATTAGAGCTGTTCTAATTTCCTTTTCTAATCACTAAGTCTCTCTCCCTTATTCCTTTTCTCTTCCACTTTGGGGAGGGAGGGGGGTTAACAGAGAGCATCTGTTAAGTCTAAGGGGCCCGCCCTGACCCTAAACCTTGACAGCATTAACTGCTTTTTTTTTTGCTATCTCCTCCCACTTTCTTCTTTCCTTATCAAAGAAATTAAAAAGGAAAATCAACAGCTAGCTCTACAGAAATCCTTCCAAATCGATTCAGTGTACTGAAGACTAAGAGAGCCATCAGTGTCACATGACACTGTAGCTGGAATGGTAGAAAGTAATCCATATTAGAGTATTCTCTTGCTTGTCTTTCCATTCCCCAAACATGGCTGTGCCTCAGAAATAGGTTGCTAGTTTGTGTTACATGGTTATTTCCCATTCCAAGCACAATGCTCACAATGTGATCTCTTCTAATTCCTGAATGTGATTTTGAAAGAACCAAACAAATGATTGCCCCTCAAGATAATTCCTCTCAAGTTTTCTGCTAATCAAGTTCAAAGCATGCTTGGGCAGGTCTTTGACAGTTTAACTGGTGCAATGTTGGTGCAATGTAAGAAATAATGCAGTGCAGACAGAATCATTTAATGCATAAAATGAAGTATCCACTATTGAGTATCTGAGTTTTGATTTTAAGTTCTCTGTATAATCTAGGATGTATATAAAGCATGAGGCTTGGTGGATTTTGCTTTACTCTTTAATAGCAAAATTGTTCACTTATCCATCTGGGTATAGGGGAGACACCAATAAATTATCTGCTCTTTGGCAGGTTCATGATCATATATGAAAGATTAGAAACAATAGCTGATAATTCTTTGCCTATTGTATGGAAAAATTAAATTATGTCACCTCTATTGTCTATATCTGGACTCTATTGTCTATATTTGGCTAAATAATTTTATGGAAATAAGACACATTGCACAGCAGAGATATGTCCAACTTCTAAAACAAGAAGACTGAATAAATCACATGTGCTGCTTAACTTCTGGCCTAGGCCACAGATAAGGAAACCTCACTGATTCATTGTGATCTTTCCTATTTACTTAATTTTTATTTCTAAGAAATATTTTTAAAAACCCAAGAAGATTTAGGAGGTGGGACTGATATAGCCATCACTGTATCATGACATGTATGCCCATGAGTTTAAAGACAGTGAAAAGATACTTAAAGAGATGACTGACTGGTACTAACCTTAGCCTGAATAAGAGCTGGAGTCCAATGGGCCAACCAGAAGCTCACAGAGTGTTTGGCCATTCAGGCAATGTCAATGTTGGGTGTTGTATCAGGGTGATCCATGCCACATAGAACAGCAACAAAGGTTTTCCTACAGCTGTTTGTTGGGAAACCTAAAATCCTGTTATTTTATTTTAAATTATTTTACTTATCGAGCCAAAGTAGGAATAAGAAGACATTCCTCTTGCCCTCCTTAAGCCTACCATCTGGATCTATTTATGTTTGGTGTAAAGTTCCTAGGAAATGACTCAGTATGACTGGAGGTTGAATGTGCCCTCACAAAGAAGCCAAGGTAGACAGAAACAAGTGATAAGAAATTTGACTGTTCCTTTTTCTTCTTTCAGCAGTTAAAATGTTTTGGGCAAAGCTCTATATTAAATTTGAATCTGTATCCTAAGGTGTTAGCTTTTCTGTTCTCACCTTGTTAAAAATTTTCTGCCTCACACTTGACAGTCACCTCAGACAGGCCCTGAAAACTATTCACCACAAGATCAGGGCAGAGCACCACCTATCTCAGTCATGGCTTCATCTCAAGTATTCTCAGTTTCAAGCTGCTGCCATCCAGTTTTATGGAGAACTTCTTCCCCATTGAACATATCTGTAGGAGAATATCTAGTTCTCCTCCTCAACAATATTTACCTGCCACTTCCCACACTGTCAAATGCTTATTCAACTGTGGAAAAAGTAAAGTCTCCGTATAATTTTGGTTTAAGTGTTTGCAAATATCTGAAAATTATGAACAACCTGCCTGGCCAATACTGCAGAATAAACAAGGGGACTTACTACTTGATTGAAACTACTAAGGGGTAACTAAAACATTTGCTAGTTTCTCTTCTGCTTTTCCTAGCCATGGCTGACTGCAGTTCTGGGCTCAGGGCACAGTCTACTAACATAACAAATAGATGGGTCCCATAGACCTGTGTTAGAAGGGTACCAACAGCATTTCCCAGGTACTACAGGCAGCTATTTGCATTAATTTACAACAGTTTTACGTCAGATGTTGATTTTTTCTGTTTCAATATAGAAATGCAACAAGTGCAGCTTGGGACATGAAACACCATTCTCACATAACTGGTGAGGTAGAGCTAGAGTTTTGCCCCAGATCATTCAGACAGCCTGTTTATTACCTAGATCTGAAATTTTCCATGACTTCATTTGTTGCATCTGGAGACAAGTATATATAGTTGAAGGACATTAACCTATGCAGAGTTCCACTTTGTAGTTCCACTGACTGGCCCTTTGCTTGCTTTTGGTCTAGTCTTCACACAGTCACGTTGTATTACTTGCAAAATACAATAAAAAATTATTACTGTTCTGTGACATTGTGAAAGAGAGGAGAAAACATGATGCAGATAAACCACTGTTTAGGCAGGAAGAATGAAGTATAATCCTTATATGCTTAAAATATGTGAGTACACTTGCTATGTGTGAAGGTTCAGGAAAGACAGCATAAACTCCAACAGAATAATAGAAAAAATCAATTACTGTATGAATATGATAAAGTTTTAAATCTCATGGTAGAAATAAAGAATGCAAATAGGCTCAACCATTCCTCACATCTTCTCCCCTCATCAGCTTCCCCAAATTGTATTTATTTTACATGCTATAGGGAAGGACATATGTTTTCTTGTCCTTACTTCACTCGGTGCTGACTTCCACTAAAGTGCCTAAAGAGCTGTGGTGCATCACTGTCACTTCTGCTGTCAGTCTTTCCAAGAGAAGCATTCCCCACTGCTTCTGTCCCAGGAACCTCTGCACCACAAATTGATGGAGACATGGGAGAGTATTCTAAGGAAGTGTCACTGTATTTGTGCTATCATACTCTTCCTTAGGCATTCCATTTGATTGCTGGTTGAGATAAGATATGGGGCCAGTTGGCTGAGCTGCTGTGCCGGCTCAATGGTTCACTTAGATTTTAAACTAGAAACTCTTGGTTTGTTTTGATATTGCATACAATAATGAACAGAGGGGTAGGCCCTACAGCAACCAAGATACTCAGTAGTATATGTTCATGAAATAGGACACCCATGCTTCCTGCTTGTCCTCTGAGATCCTTATTGTGCTCGTCCAGAAGGGCTAAAGTAGGGATAGCAGTAGCCATAAGAGCACAGCCACCTAGATGAACAGGGGCTGTGACACAGATAGATGGATTACAAAACCCTTGGGCAAGCCTGGTGCAAGCTGAAGAGAAATAATGCAGGACACTTAGTTCATGTCTCTCATGCATGTTTGAAAACATCTAGACCACAGAATCTTTTTTGTGCGTAGTAAGAGATGGATGCTAGCCAGTGTTTTTCCACAGATGGATTGACAAGCAAAGATGCCATGTGTAAAGGCTGGATGATGTAGCAATTGCACAACTACAGGACATTAGGTTGACTGTGAGAAAGAAAGAGGCCTTGAATCTCTCTGTCTCAGCATAGGTCTCCATAATTAGAATACAGGCTGTATAAGAATCTATTTAAACTTGCTTCATACTCTACATCTACTAATACTTTTGTCCAGAGCACTTTGTAAATGTCATTTTAGTGACTGGAATACTTTCCTTACTTCTCATCATTTTTTTTCCCATCAGAATTTAATCGTATTACTCCACAGTCTGAACTATGTAATTTAATTCCTTTTTAGTGTTTCTATTTTTCAAGCTGCTGTAGAGTCTTACCTTTTTCCCCCTTCCTCTAAATTATTACTAATCCAGGCTGCAGACAAGTGGTTGGTTGAATCCCTAAAGCAAGTTATGACAGACATGCATAAAACAAACACACATATACACACCCTCAACCGCCCAGAGCATAGACAGGATGCAGTCAAAGCTCAGCAATTACTGCTCCTTGCTGCTTCAGACTTTGACATATAATAACATGCTCTGACCTAGTTGGGAGTGTCCCACTAATCCTAGAATTTTTTCAGTCTTTAAACTGCACAAATGCAAGAAGCTGACACATCTCCAGACTCTATTAAAATGTGGAGAAAAAAAAAAAAGTTTTAAACTATAATAAAATACATATTTCAAAGCTTACTGGGACTGATTAATTCCTTGTGCGACCTCTGTCAGATCCATAAAGTATAACAGGGATGTATTTGATTCAGTGCTTTCTGAACAAGATTTTATAAATCTAGATAAACACACATATTTATATCTGTATCTATATGTTCTTTGTTTGTTTGTTTGTTTGTTGCTTTTTGCTTTTTGATTTTGTCAGATACATTGTCAGGAAAGAAGATGACTGGCTGGGGACTTGGGAGGTTCCCTGTTTTCTTTCCCTTATCCTACTAAATATTTTCTGCACAATGGTAGTCAATTCCTTTCAAGACAAGATTTTTTTATGATATCCAGTCACATAAATATGCAGACTGCCCAGAATAATTTTCAAAGGTGCCAATCTACCTAACTTTCAAAGCTGGACACTTCTGAAAGATCCTATCCAAAATTCAGACTGCATCTCTTTTGTGGATGTTCTCCTTTCTCCTAGCTAGAAAATACAAATCATGAATAATTTCTTCAGAGTGCAGGGAGAATGATGCCTAAATTGAAAGACAAAGCTCACTGAAGCTTGAATCAAAAAATAAGCATCTTCTGATAATGGCTTAGGATGGAGGTATCTTGTATTAAGAGTGTTCTCTGCTCTACTGGGACCACCACAGAGTGCTACATTCTACATTTATTTTTACTTAATCTCCATACAATTATGGTAATGGGATCATGTTTTTAACTAAAAAGTCTCTAATTTCTTCAGCTGCAAGATAATTCATACAACAGGGAAGGCCACCAGCGAAAGTTAACAGTGATCCAATGCTCTGTAAAGTAAGAATAAGAATTGCACAGGGAATTGGTTATGGTGATGTGTCTGTGGAATGAGTAAGCATTTATCACTATGGTTGTCCCTCCCATTTGAACTGGAAATCCCTGTATCTAACCATTCCCTACCTGATCTCTTGTCTATTTCTGGGACCTTTCCCCTTCATCTTTTCTTAGTCCTGTCCTTGTTGTAGCTGTTCTTGTTTAAATACAAACCCAGGTTCACCTCAGACTATTTATCCCCTGAGACAGATGAGGCTTGAATGAATTACAGCATTTTAAAATTGCTAGATTGTTAAATTGACTTGTTTGGGCCTGCCTTGCTGGCTACAGTCCTCAGAAGTATTAGCAAATCAAGAGGGAATATATCTTAGAGCTTTATCAGCAGGAAGACCTTTTACTAAAAATATTCAGCTCAAATGTTTAAAGCATCTTCTAGATTTCAAGCAAATTCTAATATCAAACACAGATAAAGCATGGAAGTAACCGGAACAAAAGCTATTGTTGAATTAGTCCTCCCATGAAAAACTTTAAAATACTTTACAGAAGAGCTGCCTACAAAGAAGCCTTCATATAGATTTCACTTTCCTGCAAATACCTAGATGTCTTTGCTGTTGTGTGACTACCTGTTAATTTTCCCATAGCTGTACATCTTTTTCACAGCATCTGGGTGCACACTCTTTTCAACAACTCAAGTAGGTCGTGCACCAAAAGGAAGAAACAAAAAAACAGAGTCAATATGCTGCAGGGAGCTGTGAAAGTCTAGATGAGAAAGAAATCTCCATCTCCTGTAACCACAGGCTGGTAGGCATCGTAAAGGATGTTTCTAAGGTAAATATGATACTGTTAAGTTTTATCAGCGAAAGAAAGAAAGAAAGAAAGAAAGAAAGAAAGAAAGAAAGAAAGAAAGAAAGAAAGAAAGAAAGAAAGAAAGAAAGAGAAAAGAAAGATCTTTCTTCCAAAGGAACTAGAAAACTGTGACTGGTATATAGGTAAGAAATTGGCTTGCACAGTGTCACAGAATCATCTAGGTTGGAAAAGACCCATGGGATCATCATGTCCAACCATTCACCCTACTCTACAAGTTCACCCCTAGACCATATCCCCCAACACTACATCTCAGAGATTCTTAAACACATCCAGGGATGGCCATTCAACCACCTCCCTGGGCAGCCTATTCCAATATCCCACCACTCTTTCTGTGAAGAATTTTTTCGTAGTGTCTAGTCTAAACCTATTGTCCACAATAACCTTTCAAAATTACCAAGCCACACTGAGACAAAAGATATGTCGAAAATCTGAGACCAGAGTATAGCTATTGACTAGAAAGAATGAAGTCATAACAGCATTAAAGTTAATTGGAATTCTGCCATTGACTTCTCAAAGACAAAGCTTAAAGCTTTCTACCCAACAGCACCACATTTTTTTTTTCCCCAAAAGCATCCTAAGGTTTGTGTTTCTCACAAACCATCTGTGTGTGACTCACACCTGCAATGATGCTGTTCTGTAAGTTAATTTTTCTCCTGTATCCTGCACCTGCAGTGACACAGAATAATCTCTAGATAGAAGCAGCAGGTAAATGCAATACTTTAAAGTAAACATTGTTTTATTAATTATAACAGGCAAAGGGAATGTCTGCTCTAGTTAAATTCTAATGTCATTTTTCAGATGCTGATATGTTTCTTCTTTGACGCCAAAATGTTCAAAACTTATGACATAAAGAAATGTGTTTTCACTCCCTCATTCTTGAATTCTTACATGAAAAAAAGCATAGGAAAAACACTACCCTTTCTCTGTCAAGTTTTAAAATATTTGAAGAAAAATCTTCAAGGTATGCTGCTTTCTAAAGTCTAATTTTTTTAATAATGCCATTTGAAAAAATTATTATATTAAGAGAGTTAAAGATAATTATCTGAATGTACACAGTAAGAAATTTCTGTTATTTATCGTTGTTGCACTTTCTGAAGATATTAATTAAAGGATATAGGCATTGAAGATCAGTTAACTTTGTTTTCTTACATAATTATACAGTAATTAAGACTAATTTTTCCAGGCAATTTAATTTTAAAATCTCACAAACACTGATGAACCAGATCGGTCTTCAAGTTTTTAATTTCAGTTGGTTTTGAGTATTACCTTTCTAACTTGGAACAAGTACAGTTCATAACTACAGCTAAGAAACCCACTGTAAGGTGGCTACATGGATATCTGCAATGTAAACACAGACTGGGAGTCTCACTCAGGGTCTGAGCTGTAGTTCTTGTGTGCTAGGAGCCTCCTATAGTTACTTCCAAATATTTCACACCAATGCTTTGTGAAGCTACCACGTCCCCACATACTCCTTTCCAGGACAAACATCACAAAACCAGTAATTAGCAATCAAAATTAACATTATATTCCAAATACTTGTATCCAGTCAAGTAAGTAGCCAGACAGCACTGTTTAGTAAACTATCTGCAGCACCTTGCATTGTTGTGCACCCCTTCAGGTCTCTCTAAAATATCAGCATCATCTTTGTCCAACAGAGCAATTAGTAAATCTACTAATTCTCTTTATGCAGCTCAACTCTGGAAATATTAACAGTCAGTTCTGATTTTGTTTCACTGTCACAGTACCTCAATAGTGCTGTGCAGAAGTGGAATTTAATGTGCATACAGGTAGATGCTCTGTTTTACAAAACACAGTAGCTAGCATAGAAATGCACAGAAGATAGAAAATATTTGGTGCCAGACTTTTCTCCAAAGACATAAATCTATAGAGAGTGTGATATTCTTATGTTATTTGTATCTGTACATAAGCTAAGGTTTCTCTTCTTTTCTATCAGGCTATGTATCAATTCTGTAGATTCATCCATAGGTTCTCTGATTCCCAGAAAATTACCTTCAACAATACCTTTGTTATATCTCATTTACAGTCACAAAGGTCACTATGTGCAACATCTCAGTCCTTTCTCATATAGACTCTTCAAAGAAAATCTTCCCTGTTCTGCTTTAGTACATTCACACCCACCACTAAAAACTAAAGCTTTGTCACTTTTTTTTTAACTCATCATCTTTTTTCCCCCCAAGCAATATTAGAATTTTTTTTCCATGAAGTTACTTACCTTTAGTTTATATTATTCTTCAGTGTGAGTTAGCCTATAACTTCACCTGTTTAACTTTTTTTACCTTACAGATTTATTGCAAAGATAGAATGGCTTTCTGTCGGGACCATTAAAAGAGATAAATTTCATCTGCAGGCTTGTGGTCCATTGCAGTTACAAACAATTTGTCTAACAAATGTGAGTCTTTTAGTCAAATATCTCCATGTCCTCTTGTCTTTCTCCAAATACTGATCATTGTCATCTCTATTTATTGATCTTTTTGACTTCTGACAAGTTCTGCAAGGCATTCTGCCATAAATCTCTGTTTTCAACACTCCCCCAGGCCCATTTTTTACAGCTTTGGAGATTTCCTTACAGGAGTCATACAACATGCTTTACAGTTTTGTTTTTAAACCATTTTGCCTGTGCTTCCTTTTCTCATTTCTTTAATACTGCTCTATAGTGGCATAGTCAGAAACTACTGAAAACAGCAAGCACATCAAAAGTAATTATTGTCAAAATCAGATTATCATCTGAGGGTCTCTCCACAGTTGGCGTATTTTGTTTACAGATATAGAATAAGGTAAGGTGTTGTTCAAAATATTATTATTTGTTCTGCACACACCTTTGAAAGTCTGGCTTGGACAGAGTGGCTTCATTCTTCAATTAGTTAATTTTACTGCCAATGTTATATATTACTAAATATTTAAATCTGCTTCAAATGCTAGCTTACTGGCAGCACAAAACATGCTTTTGCAAAATATAACTAACAAATTTAGGTCAGAGTCTCTGAAAAGTGCAGATCCCTGTGGTTGTCTGGTTGAATAGTGAATGTCAAAGGTTATAGAAGGAATGCTGATGAGCAGTAAAAATTGAACTGTGTAAAGTTCGTAAAACAGTAGAATTGTATTCCGTGGTGCCTGAAATGCCTGTAGCATGGTTAAAACTGGGTAGGTTTCCAAAAGGTTTGGGTAGATTTTCAAAAGACATGGACTTGACTAAGTGAAGTAGGGGAGTAGGAGATTTTAATCTTTGCATCCTCTGTTCCATGTCATCCTTTTCCACTTCAGCTTCCAGAAAAAACGATGGTTAGGCATGACTCATTGTCACTCTCCAGTAGAGCACTTGCCACATCAAGACTTACTTTCAAGGGCTTTCTCTGTAGGCCAAAGGAACTGGTATATTTCAGTCTGGTGTCATGCCTGTGCCTTCCTCTCACTTCAGAAATACCACTATGGAATCACTAAATGACAATAGAATATTCACTGTCATGCTAAACTGGCTTTGGAGGAGAGTTTTGTTATGCATTTAGAGCAGCTCAAACTGGTTTATATATATATTGCTCAAAAGATTTAACCCTTGTGGGTGCATGTATCAGAGCATGAGAAGTTCACATATTCTATAAAGAGAATAATAAAAAAAAGGCTTAATCTCACCAACTTTCTCTACGAAAGATAGAAAGTAAGAATTCATGTAAGCTTTTAAAAATCTCTAGGAATATATATGGCTTTTTTACAGTTTGGGGGTAGAGGGAGGTGAGGAAAGAGGAGTTTCAATATATAATTTAAACAGCTTCCAAGAAGAAATGGAGCCTTTCAGTGATGTTTGAGATGGCAACTGCTTTCCTAATGCCCTATTGGCATAACAGTAATGGAAAATATGCCTCAGCGGAAAAAAAAAAAAAAAAAAAAAAAAAAAAAAAAAAAAAAAAAAAAAAAAATCGAAACAAAAAAAAATATAGAAAAAAATTTTTAGAATGTAAAAAAAAAAACAAAAAAATAAAACCCAAAACTAAAAAAAAAAAAAAAAAAAAAAAAAAAAAAAAAAGGCGGCTTCATCATTAAAGGTGTGGCAAAAGGTTTTGTATATTAAATCATAAAGCAGTCAAGTTTCACTTCAATTAGGCCAGCCAAAAATAATCCGATTAAAAAAAAGTCACTTCAGAGTTTAAGGAAAACTATAAATCATTGTCTAATCACAGATTTTAGTACCTTAGAATAAAGTACCCTCCTAGTATTGCCCACCATGCTAGCATGTGAGTGGAGTTAATAGGGAGCTTGCCAAAATTTTGAAGTGAAACCCATAGGAGTCTTTCTCTTTCATTCAAAAAACACATTAGAGATCTTGACTATAAATCTTAGCTTGCCCTGTGGCAGTGTTTAATCAATTTACTTCATGCCCTGAAGTGTGTATGCTAGCCAGTGGTCCCTTTCTTAACGTACAGAGTAGACTCTGCCACCTTCCTGACAAATGCAACTGCTAATTATTGAACAAATTCACTCTAGCATTTTAATTAAAGCAGTATTTATTATTTTAATTTGTGAAACTGTGTCACATTCCTCAGGGCTCTGTGTACAGTGTAGGGAACATGTGGAACAAGTCAAGATGTTATAGCAGGCAAAAAGCTCTGAGAAATAAAAGTTGGTTTCCTTTCCAGTTTTCACTAATGTGTTTTATGGACACCAGCCTTGTGCATTTGATTCAGGATAAAACTTCCATCCCACTTTTCAGAGATAATCACACACACCTGAGAGGGTCTCTTGGAAGTGGACAATGGATGCACGCCAGATAACATAAAGCATTATTTTTCTGGATCCAGCTGGTTCAGATAGAGGAAAGTCACAGAAACACTGCAGGAAAAGTGACTCTGTTGTGTACTGTATATTTGACAGAGTGACAGAGATAAGAGCATTTGAGATCTCATTGAGCTGGTGAATGTCAGCTCTTCATTCAAGGAAGGATGCCTGACACAGTTATGCCTGCTCCTCATCCTGCTGAACACCCAAGAATTAACTGTTGCTAATTATTACTCAGCATATAACTTACTGCTCTGAAAATTACTGCACAGCTTAACCATGGCCATCTTCATCTACAGCTTAGTGTTTCCAGCACCCTAAAGCCCATACCTCTATCAGGACAAAGAAGGAGCAAGAACTGGAGAACCTGTGGCTCACAGTCACATCATGTTGTCTGTATTGCTGAGACTTTCCTCAGCATTTCATATAGGACTTCTGCTGGTCTTCCTCGGGGGATTAGGTTTTGATTAAGCTGAGAAAGCTTGTTATTTTTCTGTCTTTGCTCAGATTTATGATGAGCAAACTTTTTCTCTCACAAGCTCTTGGGAGCAGAAAGCATGTGTGTAATTTCATCTCATTGTTCTACAATTAGAGGATGTTCCTGATGGCAAGATGAAACAGTAATGTAAAGATGCACTGTTCCTTATGACTTTCACAGCAGACATGAATAATTAGCTATCTTTAAACTATTGAGGGATTTAGTTTATATTCATCTGAGCACAGCATTTAGTGAGGTGAAACTGTTTAGGGGAAAATGAAGCTCTTTAAAAAACTGTCTTCTTATACGATGTGGTCTTCAACAAAATAAATCTGGTTTCAAAATTTTGACTGTCTGCAACTTTGATTTTCTTCCTAAAGCCAAATATTTCTAACCACACACAAAACAACAACAACAACAACAAAAAAGCAAGCAAAGCAAAACAAAAAACATCCCTTCCATTTGCAATTGGGAAAAAAACAGTAAGGCTAGACTAATGGATTCAGGATTAGTCATTATGATTCACTTCATAAATAGCAGTCTTGGTTATTGTAAATTTCCTATATCTAGCTATCTAGTTTCCTTTGGGAAACCTATAGTTAGTTGAAAACAGAACCAAATCTAAGGCCTCAGTCTTCATATTTTAGGCTACATATTGAATGACGTTTTGTGGCCTCTTACTGGCTGAGGATCCGTAACTTAGTTTCTGTGGAAAGTCCAACAAGTCCCTTCTGACTTTAACAATCATTAATCTTCAAAGCCCTCCATTGTTCTGCATTCCCACCAGGCACAGAACACTGTGGTCAGGGCAAGCTCTGTGCTAGTAGAGAAGACTGCAAAGTTATTGTTTGGTTTTATTTTAATTCCTCATTCAACTTATACAGTTTTCAGCATGCAGCCTCCTTTTGTTTCAGCTCTAGGGTTCAGTTTTCTTTTAGTCATTAATTACTTTATTTAGTTTTCTCCATTTTTCTTGTACTTTTCCCTCTTTATGATACTGTTTCCTGCTTCAAAGGGAATTGGAATTTTTTTTCTGTGGTATGTTTCTAATACTGGCTTGCTTTCTTAGTATATTTTAAAATGCTTATCAGGTTTGAATTTTTATTCTTTATAGTGGTTTGAAAAATGTATTTGCTGTTCATGAAAGGTACCAGACCATGACAGCACTGGAGACAGAAATCTCTTTCTTCTACCCTTAGACTACTTATTCAAATTCTACAGCACAAGGCACTTCTATAAAGTTTTGCATCTTCACAACTATTTGAAATACTGTATAATCTTCCATGTGCTAAGAAAGGGATAGTATATTTTACCTTCATGAACACTGTGTAAAAGTCTTGATTAATTACAAAGAAACATCCAAAGTCTATGTATGATCTTTAAAGTTTCTCTGATACCCTATCAGGGAAGCACTGAAGCAGAAAAGAAGAAACTTATATAGGGAAGGAGGTCATAGTCAAGTAATCTGCCAGCAGCAAAAAGGAAACCAGTGTCGCAGACACAAAAAGCAGTCAAAAGGATCTGTCTTGTCTTCTGTGGTAGGCATAGAGGATAGGACTACATGTCCTTTGCCTAGTAAGTACCTCTTCTCATTACTCCGTGTGTACCTTGGAAGAATGTCCCTATTTTCTTTGCTCCAGTAAGTCCTTAATTATAGAGCTCTGAGAATAGGCCGAGAGAACTCAAGGAGAAAAGAGAAGAAATAGGCATGATAAGTGTTACATAGCATGCTGATATTTGGAGACCTTGTATTATAATACTGGCAACATGTGCTCCATGTACCTTGTGTATCATTTCTTAGCAGAAAGATTCTTCCTTTCAGGGGTCTGAGACCAGGTGAATTGGAAAGCACCTTGGGATGTACAGTCACCTCAGGTGGGACCACTGAACAGGAGTTTCCCTACTGCTGCTGAGAATTTCATTCATACTCATAAAAGGGTCTCAAGACAGCAGATCTGGACACCCAAGCTGGAGAGAAGCCCTTTCTGGGAGTTACTTAGGATTCTCTGCTATAATTCAAGTTTCTGCTTACATGCCATCAGTGAGAGTAAAGAATGGCTGCTATATTTTTTCCTCTTGTGTGGAAGTAATAAAAATTCCTGATTTACCTTGAAACCCATCTAGTTAACTCCCAGTGAATCCCATATAAACCTGCACTCTGCCTGCTTGAAAATCAGCAGCAGATTCAAGCATTACAAGGCTTTCCAAGTCTGTGTGGTCCCCCCATTCATTACCCATGAAAGAGACAGCAAAAGACCCAAATCTCAGGAGACCTTCTCATCTTTACCTTACTCTGATTGTTTGTTTATTTTGCCACAACACAAGCAGTAGCCCAGGAGATCTCAGAGGAGAGAATTGCTCTTAAGATCTGTTTTCTAGAAAAAGCATTCAACTTTTGGGTTGCCATAAGCAACCCAAACTAGTTTTTGAACTAGTTTAGCCAAGATTTTCCTCCCCTCCACCACATCTCTTTTCTTAGTGTGAAATCTAGAAGAAGCAAAGTAAAAAAGTATCTCTGTTTATTTGTTTAATGCATAAAAATAACAATAACACTGTACATAAATGAAAAGGAAAGGTACTTCCTGTAAATTCTTGAAAGCTTCTGAAAATAGTCTCTGGACTCAGCCAAAGTTAATACTGCTGTGCAGCCAGAGTTTCCATGAAAACATCTATACCTGGGTGTCTGTACAAGTAAAATTGTGCAAATAACTACAGCCTCTTTCCTGGACAAAATTCTGTTACATCTTAACAAATGAAATCCCTTTTTTTTTCTTACTTAAAGATGACAATAAGCTTTTTTACTTTTCCCCAAAAGCTATTCAAAACAGTTCTGATATAAAGAAAAGTATGTCATGTCATTAGAATTTTGATTACTGTCATGATTATTCAGTGCAGTAGCCAGCTGCCACTGCTTGCTTATTCAAGGCACAGATTCACGTGCATTGATAGCTTTAGCATGCCATGACCATCTGGAAGAGTTTACTGCCAAATAGAGGCAATGGTGGGATAGGACATATTTCCATGGCTCAAACTACTCATTTCAGGGTCCAAAATATTAGTGCAAGCTTTCCTTCTCCTGCAGCATAATAGATTACTAACAAAGATTATGTGAAGCAAGAACTTGCAGCTCACTCTTCTACCTCTGTCACAGAGTAGCAACACCCCATGTTGAGATGGGTCATCCATGGGAGAAATAGCGTCCTATATTGACAGAGCTTACACCTGGAGGACTTCTGTGTCAGTGTCTAGAGAAAGATGGGATGTTACAACATTGCAACATTAAATGAACTGCCCAAATTCACAAGTAGAGCCTGTGACACCCAGAATACTGAAAAAAGGGTAGCACAGTACTGCAACTGATGTGCTTCCCTGGAAGGTGCTTTGTACTGAGAAGTCCTGACAGAAGCTTGCTATACAGCCACTGTCCCTTGAACCTCCTCTCCATCTTCTGAACTTCCATGGTCCCTAACCATCAAATGACTTGACATCAGATACAGCCTGTGACATCAGCTTTCTGATGCACTTTCCTCTACTTCGAGAGATGCTATGTATTCCTGCTTCCAGTCTTCCCTAGTATCCCATTTATAAGCATCCTGGAAGCCTGGAAAAGCTTAGCATGTGTCCTGGGAAAAAGATGGCTTCAGGGAAGGAAGAGGGCAAAAGAAGGACAAAATGCAGTTTGTAAAGATAGCTCTCTAGAAACAAGTAGTGGTGGGTTATGTTTTTCTGTGGTGTCACTGTCACCACGGTTGGCACACACTGCTCTTTGAAAGATTATTTTGATAACTTCTGTTACCAGAAAAGTGATTTCTTGGGGTTTTTTTCACATCATTTGTACTTATTTTGATAAATATGAGAAAATAAATAAATTAAATAAATCCTCTTTGAAATAGTTCTTCCTCCCAACTGCTTTCATAAAAATAATTAAGTAAACAGATAGGCTTCCTGTCTTGTCTGAAGTGGATGTGTATATCATATTGCAGGCAATAGCTCTCTATATCATGCAGTCAGGATTCACATCTTTGACGTATGGAAGACAGTACTTAAACTAAAACTCTAGCCCAGAAATCACATGCAATTGGATCAAAAATAGAGGCTGGGATAACTACTTTGTTGCATGCTGTACTGTCTATTTACATTCAAGACCCCCTCCTCAGTTTCTCTACATATCATCCAGGTCAAGCACATCTGGCAACATTCACTCTCTAGGAATAAGGAGACCAAACCATGGTGATCAAAGAAAGCTACTGCTCCTTCCCTGCTGAGGAATCAACAGTTTCTTGTACAATGCTTGAGAGGGTATGAGGTAGGCTTCAGACCCTATGTGAAGACAGCATCATGCCATAGCATGTCATGACAATTTTTCATCTGACTCTGGACAGGAGGATGAAGACACTGACACAGTTTTCTGACTTGAAGAACTTCCCAATATATAAAACAGTTACCAGGCAGCTATCTTACAAATATCTGAATATTTAGAGTAGGATGCACTGGTCATAAGCTGAAGAAAGGGAGAAGGAACACTAGACAGGGTTCTGTATAGAGTATACTATATACAGAACAAAAAATAGCATGTTTTTTTTTCTATTGCATGACAGGATGTTTCTGTTTTATTCATTGGCAACTTACTATTTCTGAGTATAATATAGTCTTCCTTGGTATGCATCTTTAAGATGCAGTGGTTGAGCAATAGAAAGGAGAACTGCCTGTTTTCCCTGTCCTGACTGCTGGGCAAGACAGCAAGTGGGAAGATTGCTCCTTCCCTGAGAGTATCTGAACAGATACTTCCTGGGGTAGGGGGACTGAAAGCGCCAACTCTGAGCTGGGAAGAATATCATGGGCTGTTGAGAAGAGTAGGGATCAGACACACAGTCAGGCCTCCCAGGTTATGGACAGAAAGGGACTGTTTGTAGGGATCTGGAGAAGTCTGTGAAGAGATGCTGTATCCCAGGAAGCAGATGTTGCACATCAAAATGATACTGTGCTATAAGCAAACCCAAGGGAAATAGTTACCTTGCACAACCAGCAGGGAGAATTCTTGTCAAATTCCTTTATTTTTGTTCAAATTAACCTGAAGATCTTATTTCTCTACATTGTAAAGAGATCTAGCTTTAAGGAAAATACACAAGTCTCCTTCAAATTCTTTTCAGGGCTCTGTCATAACCAGTTTAATCCTACCTTTGGACAAGTCTAGGTCTTAAGTAAAAGATTGTGGCATTTTTTACTAAAAGAGTGGTAAGAAATTACTATCCTCTGAAAACATGTTGGGAAAACTATGTATAACTGTATGTTACTCTTAGTATTAACTCCTTCTGCTTTTAACAAAACTAACCTGAAAATTCACTTCTTGACTTCAGTTGCTCATCTAAAAGTCTCCAGTATAGGTCATTCCTGAAGGTGGTAAAAATTTCTCTACAAAGACATGCTAGAAGCTGAAAAGCAGTTATGAC
>JANHGN010018017.1:6105-37287 GCA_024605025.1 Megaceryle maxima
CAATTTGCTGGGCGGTTGCTTATTAAAAAAAAAAAAAAAAAAAAGAGAGAGAAAGAAGTAATTTTTTTTTTTTTAAGTCCCAGAAAATCATCTACTTTAAGGGAGAACAGAACAGATCACCAAATGCCTGGTGAGACTATTTTGGCTAGTTATCTTCACTCTTTTAAAAGAACTGTTATAAAACTTGAACATTAGCCAGGGCTTTGGGACTGAAGACTGCACTATGTGCATTGTTCATATGGAAATATTACGCAGCTCTGGTGCAGTGCCCACAGATATGTGAGCACAGTCTAAATTAGGGGCTTTGTACATTGGATTTACACTATCCCTCTTGGCAAAGCAGCCACCCTTTTCCTTGAGCTGGTGTTAGCCTTTAACAGCAGCAGTTTGAACAGCTCTGTAATGTTCATAGCATAGACTGAGGAACACGTGTGATGCTTGCAGGCGTGAAACATGTAAGATATTTGCAAAGGGAGAGAGGAAGCAAGTGCATGGGAGCCACGCTGGTCCCGACTCCATCAACACGTAACTAATGGACTTTGCCTTTTGCAGGCAGCCTGAGAGGAAGGGCAGGAGAGGTGAGGAAAGGTTATGGAAATGGGTAGTGCCTTTCTGTATGCTGCCCTCTGTGCTTTGTGATGTTGCCTGGTTTAAGTGCGGGATGCAGCTGAAGCTGTCCCTGTGCCTGAGAAGCAGCAGCACAAGAAAACAAGCAGGAGGAAAGGGGAAAAAAAGGTCTTCTAAACTCCTTGCACCTCCATAAACCCTTACTTTATGTGGCATATTGGATTTTACAAGCACAGAGTCTGGTGGGAGCTGTCTGCCCAGCACACAGTTAGCAGTGATTGAACACCAGCATTTTAACATTTTGACTTAAATCCAGTGTAAACTTGTAAGTGAACTGCTGGCCTGGGCTCGGTCTCTGGTGGACAGCAGTCAGCAATGCATCACAGGCTGCGCAGCCCATGGAGCACCTGGCCGGCAGCTGCAGGTCACAGTTCAAAAGAAGCCTGAAATTTCTCTTCAATGGATCCTGAATTACCTCTCATCCCAGGGAAGGCTTTATTTCTCTCCCTCTCTTTCCCTCCCAGCATTGAGCCAGCATGGCTAGAGAAGAGAGAAAGGGAGCCGGTACTGAGACCATCTCAAACGTACCTGGACTACAAACAAACCAGAAGTATTTTCCTTCCAGCAAAGCTGTTCCTTTAATCTTTATGAGCAGGAGAAATTCATGCATTATAGAGGCACAAAAATGAAAAGGGAAGGGCGGGTGGGAATAGTTGCATTAGAATTAAGCCCTGTTTTTAATATGACACCTGTCAGACTTATTGTTAAAAATATGGAGAAAGGATCCCTTCAGAAATAATAACATTGCAGCAAGGTTAGTTATAACACAGTGAGTCCTGTCAACAGCCGCAATTAGAAGTTGTTTACCATTGAGTGAAATAGCTCTGCAGCATCAGGGCTGTATGGACATTACGTGATGTTTCAAGCCCAGCTGAAAGCTCACAGATAATCCTCTCTTCCAAGACAGCGCACAACTGAGATGGGAGATTCTTTCCCGCAATCACATTACTTTCCTAATGACACTATCACCCAACCAGGGATTAAGTACTGCTTTACAGTCGATGAATGGTGTCACCAGGTTTAGGCTGCTAAACAATTAAGGGGTCAATTTATGGCATGTTAGTGGGTGGAGGTGAAGGGCAGGAGAAAGGGGATGACTGGCAAGGAGAGTCCCTGATAAACAAGAGCTGTCAGAGAGCCCTACCCTGCAGGGGCGACTGTTTCTGTCAGCTGGCTATTAAAAGGCATCCTTCGCCATCGCAATTAAGCCCCTCCATCACGGCCAGCGCGCCGCTGCTGCGGCCATCCAGCAGAAATCCCCTTCTGCAGCGGCTGCCAACTGCTATGCGGTATTTGTAAGTCACCCGGCACTGGTAGTTAACTCAGACCACAAAATTAATTTCATTTATGCCTTCAGCCAGATTTCAAAGTAAGGCTCTGGAGACACAGGAGAAATTAATTTATTAAAAAGCAATAGCTTGATAATGCACATGATGATAGAATAAATGAATCTGTTCAATATCTTATAAAACAGTTGGCAATCCCATAATAGAGCATTCATTGTCAGTTTAGTAGCTTGTCTCATTATACTCTGCAAATAGTAGTAAAATCGTGTATTATTCATGAACCAACATGCTTTAATTACTTTTAGTGCACATTTATTTTTTCAAATGTAATATGAGTTAGATTCATCTATAACTGTAACTCAGCTTATGAATCACGAAGCTGCAACACAAACTGGAAGAGAAATTTTATGAGTGCAGGAATCGGTTTCTGGGAAGTTTGTAGCATTTCTATATGCTATGAAACCAGGTCCTAAAATGCCAGCCTCAGTTATCGGCCCAAAGTTGGATTATAGCTGATAATATTTTAATAAATACAATATTATTATTTGATAATTTCATCACATGTGATTTCACTTTTCATCATTTGCTAGTTTTTGTTTGGGCTTTTTTTTCCCCTGCCATAAAGCAAATCCCTAAATCTAATATTGCTCATTTGTTCACTTTACAAACAGAAATTGTCTTGTTACCACTCCCTTCTTGGCTTCCCATACATACACTTTTCACCAGCTTAATTTGCTGTGAAGGTCTCACAGACATACAGCCAAGGTCAATGAAAGTCCACTGCTCATTTCAATTAAAATGTTTGTGAGGATTTATAAGTAATAAACTCATCTTGCCTATAATAACAGGTTTTCTTAAGTCAGTCTTGCCACTACTAAGTATAATGTTGCAGCACATTGTTGATTTCTATGTACACAGAAAAAAAGAGCACTGTAAAATAAGGTGACTTAAAAATGCAATTAACGTGTAAATCTTTACACCCATTAACATTTAGGGTCCATTAGATTACTTTGTCTTTTACAATATTAAATGCTAAGATGTTTTGCTTTTGTTCTGTAACAGTATATTCTAGTTCTATGTATAATACAAATGTAATTTAGCTCCAAATAAATCTCGTCTTTAATTGGTTATTAAGTAAGTGCTACCATGTCATAAATTTCAACTACAGAATTTCCTTTTCTTCCCATTCATCTCTCTGGCTTTGTATTCTGGAATCAGGTAGAGGGTTTCACACCCTCAAAAATATCTAGCCTGTGTAAGCATTGCCCCCCCCCAAGAGCTTGAATGGGGGGCATCACCCTAATGCTGAGCCTTTTGGGGGTGGGGGGGCTACAGCTGGATTTCACACACCCACCCCCCCACCCCCCCCCCGGGAAGCCTCGTGCCTGCCCACAGGGGATGCAGCTATTGAGGTTATCAGTTACCCCATGCTGGAGGCTAAACTTACATGGGGACATCATCTGAATCTGCCCAAGGGGAGATGCTCTTGCAATGTATTTGCTCTCTTCACAGTGACTCATGGCACAAATGGGTGGCCTCTGGCATGGACTCTGTCAGGAGATGAGGTGGTGGCATGATGTATGACCATTGCTGAAGCTTTGGCGCTAATAAAGGTTTTAGAGGGTATAAATCTGGGCCGAATTTCACTATCTCATTCTTGATGTTATCTTCTGCTTTGAAAGGTGTCCAAACTATGGCTGCACAATTATGACTCTTTTCCTCAGGCCTCAGTAAGCACAATTTAGACCAGTTTTTATTGGTCACCAAGGATGAGTTTCTAAGGTTTTTTAGATTCAAGAACTGGGGTAATAGCATTGTGAGGGCATGGCCCAGTTTCCTTTGTAATCCTGATTTCAGTTCCCAATAGTAACCTGAAGCCATGACTGTTTAATCCTTAATTCCTGACACAATTAACATTTCATATTCAGGAGGACTTCTTTGCGATTTGGAAGGAAATCTGTCCCCAGCTAGGTCAGCCCTAGCTGGTCTCTTTACTAAATGGGATGGGATCCTTTTCAGGTTGAGTCAAATACAGTAACACCTCATTTAATGGGGCAATAGAGCAGAGAATCTGTTAGCCAGCTCCAGTTGGATGCAGTACGAATCAACATCCTTGCAATCAGAGCTAGCAAGGAATGCAAGCATACAAACTCATAAACTACTAATAAACTATTTGAGCAAATCTATAGGTTTTTATATAAGGCTGAGACAGCATCCTCAGCTGAAAAGCTACCCCCTCTCATGTATTCCCAAGGAGGCTGTACCAAAAGTGATTTATTTTTTACGTAAATACAGACAACACTGAGAGACCTTCGTTTTCTGCCATTGCCTCCGTGCTTGTGGCTTCGGGAGTGAAAACAATTTGTACTGGCAAAAAAAAAATGTGGCCAGTTCTGCATCTACTTCATTGCACATGTGATGACATATGTCAGTTTGCTGCCTCCTCACCATTATTTTTACACTTTTGAGTGCATAACCACACGACTGGTTGAGTCAGAGAACACCTTTTTTTATCTGGCCCCAACCACGACCGCATTGCTCCATTCAGTTATCTGGGATTTGCCCACCTTCATTTGCACAACTCTGTGCTAAATCCCACATCCATTCCCCTGTAGGATAATCTCAAAAAGCACTTCATTTCAGCTGAGCATGTCATCCCTTTCCATAGGTCATGGCAGGTGGCTTCCAAGGCAAACCCCTCTTCACCAAGAGCCCAAGTACATCAAGCTGTGATCAACAGCAGCTGAGGCACAGCCTCAATCTTATCTGCACTCCCACAGCAGCATTTCCCCTACTCTTTCTCATGGGTCAGCAGAGCAAAGAGTAAGGGTAAAGCTGTGGGTTACACCACCAATTATCTGAGCTGGTTCCCAAATGTTCTTGGGAGCTATCAAAAATTTATATGAACATTCACCTTGCTATCATCTGCCTTAATCCAGATTTGCAAAAAAAGATGAAACTACAATGGTGTCAGGTTTGTTGAAGTGCTAAAGCAGTTTAAGGTCCCAAAACCTGAGCTGAAAATGCCATTGCAGAAATTGTCACTTGACTTAAACCATCAAAGTGCCATCAAAGGCACTGACCATGCCCAACCTAGAACTCATGCACTGCTGGGCTGAGTGGGTGCATTGGGGAGAGATTCGGGTTTAAATTTAATTAATTAAATTTAATTAATTTAATTTAAGAGGCTTGGGATTTAAAATAAGTGTTTACATTAATTTTTTATTTCATGGTGTAAATTGCATATAGAGTACATGAATCAGATTTTTAAAACCACCAAAAATAACTGCCTCAATTTTTCTTTAAAAGAAATTAAAAAAAAAAAAAAAAAGGAGTGAAAAACCTATCCGTGATGATCAATTGAGCTACACTTAAACAACTTCTACCAGTAAATCGGTTAGTCAGTCATCTAAATATTTGTTTTAGCTCCATGAACAAGTAGAAATTACAAAACAAAATTAAAAGAAATCATTTTTTTCCAGAGAATGACCCACAGGCTTTGCCTCAGTGGTCTTATTGGCTGATAAATCCATACGTTTACTGCACTTTGAATGAAATACAATAGTTCCGTCTGAATAACCCGATTAGTCTTAATTTCCTAATTTTTATATTAGTCCCCTGGTTTCAAACCCTTTAGCAATTTACAACACTCAAACACTTTCTCAGCTGCAAAGCAGTCATTCACATGGATACCATTACTTCTGAACATGAGGTTAATGGCATCTTTTGAACAGATAAACATTCACAGACACACACCCATGGATACATGTATATACATGTACAAAATATATGTTTATATATACACATATATATCTCACACACACATATATACATAGACACATATATTAATTGCTTTAAAATGCTTTTGTTTCCCCCCTAGTGTCTGACTTTTGAATCATCTGAAATCTGAGTATTGCTGGAATCACTTGGACCATAATTCTGGACCCAACCATAGCTATTTCTTTTACTGCTTTCTCCTCCATCCCACCATCGTTATGCCCTGTGTCTGAAGCCACACTCTGGCATTATTTTTCTTTAGATGAGGAAAGAAACAAAAAGAAGAAATTCAGTTCTTCATCCTCTGTCTCCAGTCTTTTTTCACACTAACATTTTTATTGGATTCCTGCTTGGATGATTAGTTATTTTATACATTAGATTTAACATAGAATTTTATAACCTTTTATCACATATACTTTTCAGTTTAACAATGCAGATGTGTATGTCATTGTTAGAAAAATCTAAAATATATTTATTTATGCAGTTTTCCAACAAATCCTCCATATTTAAGCAAATAAAAAAACCTGAAAACTAATGCAATTATAACAAGACAAGAAAGGAATTATTCAGAATTTGGGATGAGCAGAGATCAGGTCAGCTGCTCAGAAATGAACTTGCTCCAGATTACTTTGAAGCATCTGCTTGTGTATGTGGACTTGATAGTAAAGTTCATTAAAATGAATCTCCTAAAGAATCCTAAACCAACTCATTCATAGTTAAATTGGCAACCACAGTTATATTTCTGGACTCACATTGGTGGCCATGACAAAATTAATTTGCAAACTACGGCCTTAAAGTTTATGCCTTACTTATATAATTGCATATAGTCACAGTGCATCACCATACAAACTCCTATACGCTACTAACAACTAGGAAAATTAAGCTTTCAGATTTTATTGAGTGCCCTAAGTTAAGAATCAACAACTGTAACCTTATAAATTTTGAAAATCTGAATGCATCTGCAAAAGACAGTAAATTAAATGAACAAATAAAAAAGCTCCATAATGTTAGAAATTGCTTCAGTTGCTTTAAAATGTTCACCGAACTAGCAAGAATAAATATCTTCCAGTCCTCCTTAAAATTAGTTCTTGGCTCCTGATATCTGTTAACATATTTGATATACTTTCTCCGATGACCCTGGATGCGTCTGGAGGTCAGTGCTCCAGAGTTCCTGGCTATCTTTATTGTCCCTAACCCACTTTTCTCTCCAAATCTCTTCTTCCGTGCCAACAAAAATATTTCTAGTCCTTCTATCTTAATCAGCTCACTCTATCAATGCATAACAGATGGACAGTCTTTCCTGCTGAAGAGCAGGACCAAGTGCTTTTGCCAGTTGACAATGGGTTGGATGAGTGTGCTGAAGTGATTACAGAGCAGGTTAAATGAAAGAGTTTCAGAGAACAAGAGAGCACCTTAAAACTATTCATGACAAGGGTTTGCAGGGTGGTTTAGCAAAAGAACCACGTGAACAAACATTACATTTTTTAAAACCTCCAATCCCTCTGGAAGCTGGGAGTACTTTTTTGGATGAGGTTTTATGTTTGCATTTTGCAGGTGTCTCCGAAGGCACCACTAAGCCCCTTCGTCACCATCTCCTACCACCAGCACATCTTCAGCTCCAACAGAGCTAATCTCAGGTGTACTTCTTTTCTGTGTTTTTCTTGAAATTTCACTCCTTGACATCCACAGTTGAGATCTCATCCAGCTTTGCTGTTTCAAGGTCCTGGTGCTGCCTCTCTTGCTGGGAAGGGCACTCTGCCAGTGAAGAACCTAAGGTGTTTCACTGACCATCAGCTTTTTCCTTCCCTTCTCCTGTCACTACCTCTGAAGCTGCCACTTACATCTAAACCCAAGCATATGCCATCAATGAACCTCTCATATTCATTGATCTTCCTGAGCACATCAACCTGTCTCTCTAAATCTGCACACTGATTTTTCAAGTAATAGAAAGAATCCCTCTGGATAACCACATAATCATCTCCTTTTGGCTCCTGGTCAGGCTGCCTTGCTCATTTTTGCTCTCTCTCTCTTTTCTGAATGAGGAAGGTGATAAAAATGATGCTTTGCCATTTCAGTCTTCTGCAAGGGTTCCTGGGTGCCATACCAGACCCGCTTGGCTTCCAGCTCTTTGAAGATGAATGAATAATATTCCTCTGAGTTTCCATTATCTGCAAACTACCAATTAAACAGAACCAGCAACTACAGATAGAAGTCTAGACTTGGTGTAATCCTCAGCAAAACAGACTCGGAAAGCCCAGGATATTTTCATGTATGCAACTGAAGGAAAGTTAGAGATGCAGGGGGGAGATGTCAGATATCACTGCCCTTATCAAGGCTTAGATGCCCATGGAATAACTCCACAATTGCTGTGAGAATACAGACTAATTATTATATAATTATATAAAGTTATTTATATGAGGAGAAGAGGTCAAATTTAGCACATTATCATAAATTCACAAATCAGGAGCTTTATTTTAAAATCTTTGACTGTGTGGCCTTTGATCTTTGAACTGTTTGGTAATGTCAAGCATCATTACCCAGAAGTGCAATGTGCCAGAATATGCAATTAGTGTGAGTACAATTACATACAGTACGATATTTTATCGTGTTTAATACAATTGGTCTGTGAATTTATATGTTCTAAATAATAATGAAAAACAGGTTTAATTATTGATTTTTTAAAAATGTTTTTAATATTCTGATATTGATGCAACTAAACATCAAACAGTGTAAATATATCATGAAACTGTACAGCTATTAGGCTAAAATGTGACATTATCCATCCATCTGCTTTCTTCCATTGCACCTACCAGTAAAGCATATAAGTGATATGATTTATTTATTTTGTTTATTTAGAATTAAATAATAAATAAAAAGACTCCTGCACAAGGCTCCTGAAACCCTACTGCACCATCAATAATGTGAAGCAATCCCATCTGCATTAGCATAATCCTATCGGCAGGAATTCAGCCAAGACATCACCTCCAGGAACACCTTCCTGCCCCTTGGCTAAGTGGGGATGCAGCCCCACAGCCGGCTCCAAATCAGATGTCTTTTGCGGAGGGGCTGGAAGGTGCCCAAACATGGGTTATTTCTGACCCAGCCCTGGTCCCTGTCCCTGGGAGAAGGGCTGCTGCCAGCCAGCCCCTCCATCCTCTGGCAGTGGGAGCTAGGCTGAACACCACTGGTCAGTGCAGCAAAAGGTTCACATCTCAGTTCCCAGCAGTCCCTAGCCCCACTCGACCATACAGACCATGTAGCACTTAATGAAAGATTAGTTATTTAATCTAGTCATACTTATGTCTTTATCAGGGCTGCCTTTGAGGCTTTGCTGAGGGCCAGCTCATTCTCCCAGCTGTGGCAGTGGGCCTGCAGGCTGGGACAGCATCTCCAGACCTATGGCTGGGGTGTGTCGTGGCCCATCAGAGGCCTTTGAGCAGAATCTCATCTCACCTTTGACAGGCCTTCACATCTTCCAGATTTCAAAGGCGTAGGGTGCAGGACTGCAAAACATGTGCTGACCCCAGACAGCAAGGTGCTTCAGCAGGTGCTTAACCATGGGCATGCAAGAATACACTCGGACTGGGATTATTTATGCACGTGGGGAGATGCTTTTCTAGGTTACTGCCACAATGTTCAGCATGGCCTGAGATTTTGATGTCTCACACTGAATTTGGTGTATAAGAGAAAGTTTATAATGAAAGTGGATTCCTTTCTTCTCTTTTTTTTTTTTTTTTTTTTTGCTATGGCATTTTACTGTTGTCACAGCCAGCAAGATAACTTAACAGATAACTTCTTGAGTGAAATGAAATGGAAATAACATCTGTCTACAAAAATCAATTTAGAAACTAGCTATATATTTTTGAGCTCAGACAAGGGGTATTTCCAAAACCATGCCTTCTAAAACCCTTTGAGTGTAAAAAGAAGAAAAAAAAAACAAACCACAAAAACCTCACACCTGGATGTGAGCTATCATCCATCAAGCAGGAAAACTCACTCAGACTCAGATGCATGAGCCAAAATGAACTTCAAATTGAAATGGATGGAAGACAGTCTACATTGTCTGTTTTGCTTGGGTTACTTCATTATTAATCTCTTTGCTTCCATTTATTTTAATGATCATAGCCAAGAAAGTCTCATTTATGAAGACCACTTTGTTTTTTTTTTAAAAAGACTACTTTATGCCACAGTTGAAAACCACACTGCACTCTTTTTCTTCACAGCTGCCAAGAGTAGGGCTGCTTTCCTTAAAACTGCTCCAATTGTATGTAAAACACGTGTTGGTGCCTTTGACCTGTGGAGAGGGTTGGACCTTGGCCCCGCAGCATTTGCATTCAGGAGCCCAGGCAGGTCCCTGGTCATGCACCCCTCTCCAAGGGGGGTTTCTCCCTGAGCTGCAGTAGCAGACAGTGAGAAAACCCTGGGATAGACAAAGGTTAAAAAGCAGAGCTTATTGGAATAGATGCTAATGGGTCTGGCCTTCCTATCTGTGAGAGAGGATGAGAGAGATCTGCTTCAACCATTGTCTCGATGTTGCTGCTTCTCCAGCACAGCCGCTGCCTTCTCCTTGTGTCCCATTCTGCCTCCCCGCCCCCAAAACTCAGGCAGCCAAGTGGGTTTTCCTAAATGAGATACACCTAATTAGTAGCTAGTCATAGACTTGCTGATAAGACAGTTCTTTCAGCCCTTTGTTTACTACCTGGCATATGCATCTGTAGTGCATTTTTACAAGTAAATACACACATTTCATTAAAAGCACCATCTACTCTGCTGCTTCCATTACTTTGTTCTGTAAAAGACCCTTGCAAGTATTTTTGTTTATTCCCTCAGCCAAAAGGAGAATAAATAATCACGTCCATTATTATATTAATGCAATTTCAACTAATTAATGATTTTCCAGAATTTTATTTATAATCCATGGTGAGTACGCATAGCAGCAGGGCAAAGCACCATTCATTCACCTTGCAGCTTTCTATGATGAGTGAGTGGAAACATATTCGAGTTTGACTGGTGCCAGGCGAGTGTGTAAAGCTGCATCACTGCTGTGGGAAGGAAACCTAATCTCAGGGAGCAAATGAACCCCTGTGCATGCTTGGGACTGGCAGGGACACGGGCAGATGGATGGGAGGGCTGCAGTGCCTTTGGAAGGTATTGACCATGTGTGCGGCTGGTGCTCTGGGGGTTTGCTCCAAGGACAACACAAAGGGGACCAGGTCCTGCCAGGCAGCCACATAGCCTGGGGATGAATTCATCACCCCAGCCAGTTTACCTGGGCAGTTGGTGAGTCCTGCAGTACCTGTTTTGCAGTCACAAAAGCTGAACTCCCATAGAAAGGTAAGGTAAATGCTTTGCCCAAAGTCACACTGTATTTCACTAGCAGGGCCAGGATTAGACCCCTGGAGTTTTTTATCCCAGTCTCTTTCTCCAGATGCCATAAGTACTTCACTACAGCAGCAATATTATGAAGTCTTGCAGGGCCCTGATGCATGCAGGTGTCTCAGACAGCAGCACCATGTGTCTTCAGTGTCTGCAAAATTAGAGATACGTAACCATAATGAATGCCTCTTTGTGAGGCAGAGGATACTTGCACTTTGGTACATCTGCCATCAAATTTGGTAGTTCAAGTCTAGAAATAATTCTTTTTCTAAACCTGGCAGTTCCTACTACTTTCCCATCCCATGACTGTAAAATTTGTTCAATCCCTTAAGGATAAGTGCTGAAGCAACATCTATCAAATTCCACACTGTGTCCAGAAAGAAAGACCAGACACGTGCATGGTGCAAAGCAATGGCTGATCTGAACAGAGGTCATTTAATACGAAACAGGTAACAGTCCCCCTACTGCCATCAGCAGTGAAATGCTGCCTCTGTGATGGCTTCAGGCATCAAGCCTCTTCTTGTGAGCTCTCTTTCACCCAGATGTGAAGCCCTCTGTTAACCTTCATAACATCAGCCATCTGATTTTGCTTCTTAAGGCATCAAAAACCTCTTCACATAAATAGAAAATTATATGCTTCCCCCTCAACAACCTTGTACCCTGGGTGCTTTGCAACGAGAGCAAAAGAGAGGGGAAAAAGTTGTTGGTTGGGTACAAACTGGATCAGGGAAAGGAATTAACAGCAAGCTAAACTTTGGTACAGTTTTATCATCAGTGGTCATAAAACTGAGGATAAAATGATGCTTGTAGACACAGAAGTGTGAGTTTCTTTAAACAGCAGTATCTGGAGAAAGTGCATTAGTGTAATTTGTTTCAGCACACTCATGGTGAATCATATGAACAGCCTGCCCCAACACCCCAGCAAAATGTGGGCAGGATTTAGGCAGCAGTGGGAGCTGCCAAATTCCTCCTGCTGAGGAAATGCCTGGAGCTCCATGTGCTTGCTAAAGCTATCACTGCTCCACATTTGTAATGAAAGACAGCTTGGTGCTGGGAATAGTTCAGCGCAGAGAGACTCAGTGGGAAAGGACTCTTCAGCAGTGGGATTTCTCTGTCTTTGGGGGTGGAGCACTCCTGCCATTTTGCCATGTTGAAAAAGAAGCAGCAGATTTATGGCTGGCTGTTGAAAGGCACAAAGTAGCTCTTGTGAGGGGAAGCTGGATGGGAAAGGTAGATCCACAGCAACGGATCACTGCGTGCAGGGCAAAGGATATGGCCAGCGTATGGGTGAAGCAGCTAAAGGTGAAGAATAAATACAATTTATCACATGCTTCAGTCATTAGGTTTGCAGCTGACCATGTGGCTGTTATAACCACATATCTCCATCTATAAAGGAGATGATGAAGGTTTTGTCAAATTCTAGATTATAAAGAAACTCAAGACTTAGGTTTCAATTATGGTAGACATAAAGAGTTTGCTGAATGATTTAGTTACTTTACAGACTGGTTTGATGTTTGTTTGGGGTTTTTTTGTTTGGTTTGTTTTTTGTTTTGGTTTTGGGTTTTTTTTCTCTGTGTGCATGTATGATGGATTTGGCAAAGCCTTGCAACAGAGCCTTCTCCTAAGAAAATCAACAGCCTGCCCAGTGTACCTCACATATACTGTTCCCAGTCTTACAACATAAGATTTACAAGCTCCCAGAAAGGGAGATGCTCATTTACAAACAGGCCATTACACACAAACATCAGGAAAAGCAGGAGGAAGAGGAGAAATAGTTTAAGTACCATCCATGATTATGAAGGAAGTGTCTATGAGCCGCCAGCTGAAACTGAAGCTCTACCATTTGGTGCTCAGTTTTGTAGGTTTTAACTGAGCATTAACAATCATTGTGTAATTGAACACCTCATTCAGTTCATTAGCTGATGGCTGTGCAGTGCTGTCAATGTGCAAAGTGCAAGCCAGGTGCTAAGTATTATAATTATTTGTTTCTTCCCCAGCTTTTAAACTGTTGGTGATTCCTGATTGCTGGAGATGGAAGCAATTTGCTTTGCATGGGAATGATAAGGGCAGATATGACCAAACACATGTGGCCCAGGCCACTTGCTGGCCTATGTGGTTGGTGCTCTTTCCCCTCCTCTAAAAGAAGGCACCTCCCTTCAATATTTCCCTCTGACTCTTGCCTGGTACTGCTCCCCACTCTCTCCTCCTGTCAGTTTTCTTTTGGGAAATTCCAGCTAACTGTAGTGATTTTGGACTCCCCAGCCTACCACTGTGTCTCCTGTGGTAAGTGCTGATAGTGTATATTGAAGTATGACCTCTCCTAGACCTCTTCTGCCCACTGAGTGATTTGCAAGTTCTAACTCTGGGGAAGCTCAAAGCAGGAGCCCAGGAGGGTCAGCTGGTGGAAGGATGCTGAGTACAAGGGAAAGGTCCATCCAGCCTGGTCTGGGGCATGTCCCAGGAGCATGTGAGCACCACACTGAAGACGGAGAAGGTGATGTTGCCCTCCCTGAAATGCCAGTGCTGCAAACTGGTGCTCCTCTTGTCCTTTCATTCTTTCCATGCATACTAAGGTGCAAGAAAGAGCTTTGAAATCAGTACCCTGTCCTTCTCCAGACCCTCTCAGTATAGGTCAGGGGTTCAAAGAGTTTAGTTGTACAAAACTGATGTTTGAGCCATTTTTGATGCCCTGATTGTCAGAGGCAGAGAGGCTCAGCCAGGTCCTGTCCCCACAGGTGAGCAGCTGGTGCTCCTCCAGTGCCTCATAAAACCACCCATCAGTGCCAGCTCAGCCTTCTCCTGGTGGTGTTACTTGATGACCGCTCATGTTTGCAGGGACCTTCTAAAATATGCAGATCTTGGAGTTTTCCTTCTTGTCTTTATTTAACTTAGATGCTGACCCACAGAGTACTAATTAGCTAGATTCAAAACTAAGCTTAAAAAATTATAATGAGCTTACTTATTATCAGGTATGAAAATAAGGTCAGTCGAAAACATATCAGTGCTTTAATTAAATCTCAGTGAACTTCACAGAGTGAGATGGAATGACTATTAATGGTTCCTACTTTTGCTAAACTTCCCTTCTGTGGCCTGTTACTTCAAGGTAGGGACTGTCCCCGTTTGTCACACTTCCTCTCATGTAAATTGCCTGAGCGGGACCAGTACTTGCTCACCTAAAGAGCTCTGTAGGATGGAGGGAAGGTAGTATGTTCTTTATGCCCACAGACAGACCTAGTTTTTATTTTAGGGCAAACTATTGTCAATCAGCAGCATGTCTTTGATTTTGTTGCTTTTGCATGCTGATTTACTTTGCATACAAAATGCCTCACTCCATGTGGCTTATTTGTATTTTTGTCCAGGCTGCAGCTAACATTATCAAACTGATATATATGCAGTTTTGTTGCAGGCAAAGTTAAGACCATGGGAACCCCAAGAGTGGATCAGACTAATGGTTCATCCAGTCCAGTTGCTGGTTTCTGGCTTGGTCATGTGCAAATCCCTGGGAAGGTGTGGAGGGAGAAGGGACAAGGAGCAATACTCTGGAGAGAACATCTCTTCCTCCAAAGGGAAAAGCACCCAAACACTTCATTTAATATCCTGCATAAATCTCATCAATTCATTTCTGAGCTTACATAGATGTTTTTGTCTTTATATGATTTAAATGGAGGACTCAGTCTACATCATTTTTTCCCCATGGAGAAAATGGATGTAGAACACCTCTTTCAATCTCATAACATTCTCTAGTGACTTTTATTTCAAATAAGCACGCAGTCAGTACCAGTGTGAGCGTGGGGAGAAGGCATGGGTATATAGACATATGTTCCATGAAAGGTTAAAAAAATTCTAGTAAGTGTTAGGAAGTGAACTGAACTGGAATAACTCCCCTGAAACCACGTGCCATGCAGTTAGTCCTTTAGGGAAACATGCCTTGGGAGTTTTTTAAGAACAGACTTTTTTTTCCACTCAGCAAGCTAATCTGAAAGTGTATTTACAATAATGCATTTAAACATGGAGCTATATAATAAGAAATTAATAGTATAAAAAGTTTGGAGTGATAATTAATGTTCAAGAGCAAGAGGTTCTTCTCCAGCCTAAATACTGTGATGAACAACAACAACAAAAAAAGACACCGAAAGGGATTAGGTTATAACAAGGAGTGTTTTTCCTCTGAAATGTATCCATCTCCTTGGAAACTTGTTTTTCCTCAGATCACGCCAAAGAGAAGTGCTTTCATGTGTGTGCCAGCAGCACTCCATGCTGCTGGAGTGCCTGCAACTCAAGTGAACCAGCCACAAAAGAGACCCCATCATGCATTGCTATACATGCTACACCAGGTCAACAGAGCAGGGTTATCTTAGTGGCGCTGTGGCATTTTGCAGCTGTCTTCCTGCAGCATGTGGTCATTCTCACAAGGCAATGCCCTTACAAAGAGTGGAAGTAGACAAGCCCAACAACATGGCCCTGGGAGCCCACCAGAGACACTGCCCTTTGTCACCTGCAAAAGGTGACACCTAGCTATGAGAAACCATGTTTAGGTATCTCAAACTGGGCACTAAACGTAAATGGAAACTTTTGACCTTCACTCCTACGTGCCTCATTTCCTCCTTTCTACAGCGGGGCTGATGTTTCCTCCTCTTGTAAGAACATGAAATGTCTTCATTAGTGTCTGAGGAGCCTGTGAGTGATGGGTTGAGGGCAAGGCAGCAATGCCAATGAAGAAGCACACTGTGCAGAGAACACTGCATCATCTGAAGTCTTTCTATATAAGGTCCGCAGCTACTTGTTGACTGGTAAGAATGAAAGGAAATACTGAATGACTATGCATACCCCATAAGAAGTAATGAACCTGTGACTGGTGATCATGTAAACACAGACTGATGCACACAAGAAAGACAACTTAAGGTCCTATAAAAAAGCAAAACTGAGGCATTTAAGTCCCTCAGTTTTCAGTGCTGATATTCTTTTGACATGATTTGGTTTGGTTTATTTTTTCCGTACAGATACCCTATCATTTATGAAATGGGTGCAGACTTCTTAAGGGCAAAAGGATCTTCCAGTAACCATTTCATCTCCATATCCATCACAGTACCACAGACAGGAGACTGTGGCTTTGCGGTTCCTGCATGCATCCCATGATGTCTTCAGGAGCTGTCGCATATTGTTAGAAATGAAGGTAGAGTCCTCATACAGTCTTCATAGGATGGAAAAGCCCATCCCTTGATAACTTAACCCCTGGAAGACTGATTTATTAAAACCCTTTTCCTTTTTTTGAACTAGCCTAGCTTCCCTTTGTCAGCTAAACCAAAGAATATTAGATCTCCTGGCAGCTGTAATAGGTGAGCATGAACAGGGTAACCTTCCTAAAGCATGGGACCTAGCCTATGAAGTATTAAGTGCCTTCAAGGTCCACTAAAATCAATGGAATTGAAGAATGCCATATCCTTGAAGGGCTGGGCCCCAAGGGATGGCTTCTTCTGGGATTCACTGATTCTGAAGACAGGCAAAATAAAATATTTAAAGCAGCCTGACGTGCACAAGCTAAATTCTTTTTCTTTTGTGCTGAAACATAATTTTTTTTAATATGCCCTGAGCATGCTGTGAAAGCAGTCTTTGTACAGGTTTCCTTAGTGGGGAGGATTTGCTCTCTGTGCTCATCAGTCACAAACACTATGACTGATATGGCCCCAAAGCATCAGGAAAGTTTAAGTTCTATATTATAAAGTGGGTTTTTTGTTTTGGTTTGGTTTTTAATGAGATATAATTGTTTGTAGAAGAGGATTCTATGAAGTAACTATGAGGAGAACGGGTAACTGCAGTGACATACATCAGCAGTATGTACTTTACATTCTTAGCCCATTGGTTTCTACAGCAGTTCTTCTTCACAGTAATGTGAGGCAATTAATATGGGATCTGAACACCACTGGACTGATAAGCCTTCATACTGACTTACAAAAGTAATTCTCAGTAATCTCTGAGGGGAAAAATTGCATTTAGTGGGGGAAAAAAGAAAAAACTAAGCCATTCATGCATAGTATTTTAGTGTGTGTGCAAGTAATAGACTATGCAGGAACCGAACTTTTGATCCATTAGGCTGTGCATAGGGACAAACCACTGCTGAGTTACTGTGAGAAAGTTGAGCTTCCAAACTGAAAAGTTTCACAGCATTTTTCCAAAATCTCATTTGAAAACAAGACACCGATATTGCCGTTCAAATGCAAACTTCCATCAGAAAGGCTGGGAACATGCTTCCTGATCCAAGGCTCTGCTCTCAATTATCACACTCCCACTGCCACAATTAGTTGCAACTATTGTGCAAGGCAGTGGTAACATCCTTTCCTAAAAGTTTAATGAACAAAACTATCTGTGTCCACTTTGCTCCAACAATTGCTTCATACCCTGAACCAGGCCAGGCAAAATAGATAACTTCCAAACCATTTCCATTTTCTTGACAGAAAGATGGTTCAATTCCCAAGTAGGACTAATCACCATATACTTCTAAATCCCCAGCCTTCATGTGTTCAGTACAACCATGTATGAATATTTGTGGTTGTTTATTGCCATGGCCTTTCACCTAACAAAAGTTTCTCAGATTCAGCTAAGCTTTTTTTTTTTTTTCCTAGAGGTGGACTTTGTAGGGTCAAGTTTGAAAACCACCATCAGGAGAGACATGGGTGAACCTCACTGGCCCCATGTGTGTGTGCTGAAATCACAGATTTCAGGGAGCTTCAGCCACGTTTCCTGAAGCATCACAGGCCCAGAGAGACAGATTGCTGAGGTTAATTATATAGTTAAACATCTGACTTCTCGGTAGCTACCACCCAATATAGTCTCCACCCCCAGGATGATGAGCTTCACAGACACTTCATGAGGAGACCAAGTTCCCTGAGGAAAGACTTGCCAGAAAACACTGAACAGTGGCCAAAATTACCTGTCTTGCTATGATGAAGAGGGCAGAGTTTCAGTATTTGAAATAACAGCAGCAGTGGGCTTTCCAGCATCCCTGGGGGGAGCTGCAGTCCTTCCCAGGATAGCGCCCATCCTTACCACAGCCCCAGGTGACATCACACCAACTTCACATGCTCTGAAACCAGCCATGTAGCTCTTTAATATCTCACAGCCATGAGCCTGTGGGAGAGGAGTGATGGCTGCAAACCCCATACAAAGACCTCACCATGCCACACCTTGCTTAGACAGCACCTTCTGCCCAGGACCTCAGGAATCCCCTCTTCAGCTTCTCCCCCACATATCACAAGGGGTCTGGAAACTCATCGCTGAGCTGCAGCTTCAGCCAGAGGGTACTTAGGACCATTCATTATTATTCTTGGCAGTTGTGGCTAAACATTTCAGACTCCTGAGCCCAGTAGTGCAACTGTAATAACAGCAATGCCTAAATCTCCTTAGAACCTAGCGAGGGGCAGGAGATGGGAAGGACAGAGAAGGCAGGAAGGCATGCAGGAAGGCATGCAGGAAGGCATGCAGGCAGGAAGGCAGGCAGGAAGGAAGGAAGGCAGGAAGGAAGGAAGGAAGGGTGGGATGGGCCCTGAAGGGGCTCAGGCACGAAGGGGGCTGTGCTGGCAAATGCCGAGGCCCTGGCAGCAGCATCCTAGAGTGGCCACGGCTGTCCAGGAGGGTAGCACAGGGGAAAACACAGAGGCTGCATAAGTCATGGGCTACAGCAGCAGACCTTGCACCCACCGCACCAAACACCAACCTGAAACAGAAAGGGAGCTGAAACACACAGAAAGCCCTGGCTTTGCATATTTGAAGTAAGTCATTATTCAGGCTTTCCAGCTCCCAATCTCTCAGAATTCTGCTTAAAAAAACACCCTTTGCACTAATCTTCCTCCTCCATCATTATGCAATATTGCTTAGGGTAAAGGAAGTTTCCTTGCTCTTTTCTAAATATATATTCCTGTGGTTAGAAAATTAGAGAAATGACATAGCCGACCTTCCTAAATGTGAAGGGCTCATTTGGGGAGGCATACAAGTCATCTGCTGCAGCAGACCCTTATCACTTTGTGGTAGGCAATTGCAAAATGCCTCTCTTAGCCAGAGTCACGATGGGTTTAAATTGAGCTAGACAAGGGAACCACAAAAAGGGCTTGTGGGGAGCTGCGCTGCTAAAAGCATGGGGCCTGGCACTGGAGTACTTGCTGTTAGTTAAAACAGTAATTTGTCAAGGAAAAAGGAGTTAAGCAGCCCGCGATGCGAATGTCACATGTTTTTTTCAGACACAAGGCTTTGCATAGAAGACGAAGAAAATACTGGTGACCATTTTAAACCCAGCTACCGCTCCCAGTGCAGTGGGAGTTAATGCTGTGTCAGACTTTCCATTAATGCCTCTGTTTTTGCAGGGGCTGTAAAAATGTGCTTGAGGCAAAAACTTGTGATTCAGCGGCTCAGCTGAAGAGTTACTAACTTTTTATATTCATCCATTTTCAGAGTGGCGATTTATAATAATTTTCATACAGATCTATATATAGTCCTGGCATGGTGAAAGAGAGCTGGGGAGGGAGGTGATGTAAAGCCCTGTGCCCAGATACCTGGCTGTTAGAGAGAGGCCTGGAAAGAGGCTTTGGGTCTCCAAGTGGCTGGTGTAAGCAAGATGTAGCATCCCCAGGGCCAGTGACACTGCTACCTAGGGGAAAAGAGGCCAAACCCAAGCTTCTTTTCTACTTAGATGGCAGCCTGGGATAAAACTTGTATGAAGAACCAAGGCATGCTCTCCTTTTGCCCCAGGGAGTATCCCACCTACCTATAACCAATAGGTGTCATCTTCATACATGTAGGAGAGGGACAACAAATGGCTAAAATTATCTCCCCAGCTGATTTCTGTTCTGAATGGTTTTGCACCTGCCTCATTTTTCTGCATTCTCAACTCTAAGATGGAACTCTTCAGGCAAAATTGTGCCAAAATTCTCTGTAATAAACCTTTGGTTGAAATGTAAGTCCTTGAAATGTGGGATCACACAAAGGACTGGGCTATTGGCCTTTCAAGAGCCAGTTAACACAAGGTCAGTCAGCTCTGCTATATAACCATGCTGAGTGCCCCATACCTCAGGTGGGATGTATGGGAAAAACAGGAATTCCCCTCCTCTTATAACCTCTTGGACTAAGAAGTTACTGCTGGGTGAAATGGTCTGTGATGTCTGGCAAATCCATGATTATCTGTACAGCCCATCTGGTCGCAGCTAACCTGGGACACCTCAAACAGCTCAGTGTATCATAATACAGCTTCCTCAGTAAGATCATACTTTCTCCTACAACAGATCCACAACTTACTGTAGCCAAGTGCCAGCAACCAGACAGATTTACAAGGCTATGGTATTGCCACTCTCCTCTTTTGTCCATATCTTAAAAGTTGAATCTCATATCCTTTTTCTAAATAGCATGTTAGCCTAGTTTTCCTCACATTATCTCAGGTTATTTTCTCTCAAAATATTTTCCAAATAAAGAAAAGTACAGTTATTTTAATCCATTTTTAGAAAATGTTTCCTTTTTAATTTGCTCTTTCAAGAAAATAGGCTCCTAGCAGGTATTTATCATGATAGCTAAATTAGACAGCACCTTTAATACTTGCAGCACAGAAAATCACTCCATCAGCTGCACAATTTGAGATTACTGGAGAAGACTTTTAATAAAGAATAAGAATGAAACCTAGAATAACCATTTCTTTCCCCTTGTCCCTTTGAGGCATCAAAGTTCAGGGTATTTATTCCTTTCCTTGTATACTGAGAAATCTGTGATAGTGGTTAATAGAGCGCTAAAAGCCCATGCCACTGCAGTTTCACTAAGATGCTGTATTATTTTTTTACTTCCAATCCTAAACTGCTACAAGGCGAAACAGGACAGAAGCAACTGTACTTTGGCGATGGAAGAGATGATTCTGTACCAAAAGAAGCAAAATTCTTGAGAAAAGGGTATGAACAGATAGTCTGGATTGTATATGGTCCCTGTGCATAACAGCTAGATGATGAAATTATTCAACAAGGGATGAGGAAAAACCTACCCTGCAAGGGCACCATGCAAAGTCACTATAAATAGGTATGCGACTTTCTTGGTTGAACATTACCTGGAGGAGAAGATGACAAGTGTCTCTGCAGCTCCTCAGACTTTTGTCTTTGGAGGAGACTACAGGCAGCCCTCAGTAGCTGCTCAAATCAGTTCTGAAGTTCAGACATGTCAGACAGAAAGGTAGCACGAACCCACGTTTATTACCATTACCAAGTCAGGCTTTCCCTGCAGTGCCTGTTCGGGATGCGAGCCAGTCAGTGAGGGTATGCTCTCAGAAGTGGCAGAGGTGGAATACTGGTTGCGTAAGTGGCAACTGGACACGTACAACTGCATAAGGCTGATGGGTGAATATGGCCAAGACACAGACATCCATCCAGTGTGACCCTCTGACATCAGTGAAAACCTAAAAATTAGCATTACCATTCCAGTTTAAAGATGGAAATACATATGTAGAAAAACCACTCTCTATAGAAGTCATTTACAAAATGTCCTGGGGTTTCCTTGAGAGGACAATTTCACTTGCAGCTTAAAAAAAAAGTGTGAGGATGAAAGCTGCTACTTGCTTGTAAGATGTCTTTTTTTGCCCTCTTCCACAGAACCAGCATGGGTGCAAATTCAAACATCCCCATGCACACACTGTGCGATCAGTTACAGGTCAAGATGGGCAAGCATTAGTGAAATAACGATCAATTAATAAAAAATGAAAATATTTTCCAAAACTCTTCCAATTTTTAATCTACTTTTCTTACAAATAAGTCAGTAGTTGAATACTGTAAAAATGATTTTTTTTTTCTTCAGAAATCTTTGATTACCTACTTTGTGTTTTTCCAGGAGGTTGATGTAACTGGTTCTGGCTCTAGAAGACAGCACAGCCTTTGATCATCTCAGTTTCTTCATTATTACCTGAGGGAGCCATCAGGAACTCTCTCTCATGTCCAAAAATTATCTAGCCTATCTTATCGGATTTCTTTATTCAGTGAATTAGTTTTCAGAATTATTCATATTTGTTAAGAAGAATCACTGGCACTACATGGTTAGGTTTCCCCTGAGCTATGTCAGCTCACAACCTTGCAAGGTATTCAAAATGTGCATCTCCTGCTGTGTAACACATCAGAGAGGAAAGCTCCTGCTGCCCCTTGCACTTGCAGAGACTCAGACAATACCCCCAGTTTGGTGCACTTCTTTGCCTCAGATGATGGTAGAACATAGCAAGGTAAGATATTCATCTCGTCTATTCCTTATTCTCATCCACCTAGCACTTCAGGATGCTCAAGATCTTCTGCAAAAGTTGCTGAACTGGATTCTGCTAGTGCGGTCATGGCAATTCACTCAACATAGGTTTGTTACTGTCTGGGGACAAAGCCTACAGGGAGAGGCCTTCTTGGCATCAGTGGGCATGGCTGGCTCCTCTTCAGCAGTACAAATTACATTCGACCCAAAACCAGCGATTACTGGATTTTTTTTCTAGTGCAAATAAACTCATCATGACAAATGATGGACAGACATTTGCACTTTTCTATTTCAAGAAAGAGTACACAAAAGATGAAGTCTTCAGCTTCAGTTCAAGGTTTGGAGAACATAAACTTCTTGCCACACAGCTGTGCATCCCCATCCTCCATCCTAGTTGCTGCTAGTAAGTACTCCTCTACCCCTTCCCACTGCCAGGATGCTTGTGCATATTCGCTAAGATTGATTTAGCTGCCCAGGACTGGAGGCTTTTCACCAAAGCCTTTCTCCTCAAAAATCTATGTTGTCTTACTAATTCACATCAAACTGTACTATTTGCTTGTGAGCCGGTTGTAGCACTTGTTTCTATGTGGTTTACTGCACTGACATCCATACCTTTTCTCTTTAGTAGCTGGGTTCAAAAGCCACTTTCAGCAGGGTGACAGAGGAGACCCGAGTTTGTTTTCCAGCCCTAACAGACATCCTGTATGCCCTTGGGTCATGCAGCCACACTCAGCCTCCTCCTGTTTACAACAGCATAATACACGATTTGTTCCACTTTGCCTGTGCATTGCAACCTCTCACTAACTCTCCTTGATATTCTTCCCCCTTTTCCCTCTCTCCTTTCTAATCTGAATTCCATACACCCAACAAACTGCAAGGACTTAGGCTTCCTGAAGCTCCTGAAATATAAATAAATATTTTTTTTAATGGCAATGAGTTGGTATATGGCTAAGCAAAAGCAGTTTTGTTTCTCGGCAGGTTTGTGTGAGCTGTTTCTGGTTTCAGTTCACATGGGCTCTTTTACCTTCTGAGTTTCTCTTTGACGTTCAGGTTTCTGCCTTTTTTTCCACCTGAAGTCAAAAAAATAAAGGAGCCAGGTTTGCTTAAAAGCCACACTTTTTTTTTTTTTTTTAATTAAAAAAGCTCTTGATTCTAGAATGGGACCATTTCTGACTTGACAGTTTCTTGTTTGCTCATTGCTCAACATCCTGGTACTAGGCTATTCCTATTAAAAGCAGTTATGCTTGGAGCACAAGGACATTAGCACACGTACCTGTCTGTCATCAACCATCTTTGCTTATGAGTAAAAACAGAACATGTACAAAAATAGAAGCACTGAAATTCATCCTCAAAATGAAACAGAGTTCATAACTTCATGCTGAGGTTCTTCTAGGCCTTACATGGCCTAGATACCATTATCCTAATAAAGAAGGAGCTGACATCAGTACAGAGATCTACATCCAAGCTCTGCTTGGCACAACTGTTGTCTTTGATGCGGTTTCATTTTATTTTGATTTTGTACCAATGTTTAATGAAGCTGCTACTGTTCTGCACATAGTTAAGTGTAGGTGCAAATTATGAAGCATAATTAATTGCCCATTATTTTTTTTTTCCCAGGATTGGACTCTAAATGCTAATCTGTGTTTCAGAAAGAATGCTAAATGATATCCATTGCTTACCTGCTTCTCCCTGATTTCTGTTTAGCACGCGATTGCAAGAATTTGGCTTTAATGTTAATTAATACCTTCAATTAGAGCCCACAATGTATATTAAGCCTTGGCCATTTCAATTTCTTGACAAAACTAAACACAAAATTAGCTGATTCTACAAGTTAGTGAGAACAATCTGTATAAACTAAGTTTCCATTTATTTTCCAGCCCCAAATAAACCTGTTCCCAGAACTGAGCCTTCTAAACCTTCATATCTACATGGCTACATTTGTCTGTCGTCTTTTCCGATCAACAAAGCAACCAAAACAGCAACCCAAAGCACAAGCAAACAGTCCGCCAGTGAACAGAGGTGCGAAACCGCAGAAGGAAATAGGCAGAAATAGATGAGTGGGGAGAAGACGCTGGGGATGTTTCTTCCTCTCTCTCCTGTCCTCTCCTTCAGCACAGCGACAGCAGAGGGACCTGCCCTTTTGTGGACACATAGAGTGAGATCGCAAAACACAGAAGTGAATCAATTTGTGCAGAGCCCCTGTCAAAAGGCACATTTGCCTATTACTGTAGGGCTGGGCAAGGGATGCCGTGTTGCACCCAAGCCATCCCGCTGACAAAGACTTGCCTGTGAAACAGCAACTTTGTGCTGAAGAGGATGTGCTCCAGGACCAAGCTAAGTACAGCAGGGAAACACCCAAATGGCACCAAGTGCTTTGGCCAGCACCTTATTTTTTGCCAAAAGGATTCTTATGCTTCCTCAGGCCCTTACTGCCCCTTGCCCTCATCTGTACCTCCAAGATCACATTTTCTCACCATTCTTGTGGGAGCATTTGTGTGTGAGATGCGGCATTTGTAAACCAGTGTACAAACCCATCCTGACAGCACAGGTTCTGCTCTGCTCCTGTAGCCACGTTAAGGGTGGACTAAGCTATGTCTTTGTCAAGGCAGTTTGTGCATGTGTGTAGCTGGGGTCCAGCACTGCTACCTCAGGCTCTTGCAAGTCATCTTCTCACTTGACATTGTGTGCTGCTGGATGGAAGTTTACAATCTGAGCATCTAGACCTATCAGTAGAGCATTTTGCCAAATTATTTATTTTCCTTGTGTTTTGTTTGGCTCTCTTCCCTGGTGAGATGAGAGATAAAGCTTATTTACTAGTTGCTGCTTGCCCCAGCCAGCTGAGGAGCTGGGCTGGAGTGAAAGCAGCTGTTTCTGACCAGCGTGCATGGCTTGTGCTCATTCTCAATTCCCAGTGAGCAGGATCCTTCAGTGGTGATGGAGTAGCTCTGAGATTCAGTCTATCTGTCACTGCTCGACTGTTTTACTGTGCACACAATACACTGATGGGCGACATCACTCAACTGCAACAAGTCCAGCTACAAAAGCAAGTAGCAGCAATTTGTAGCCTCAGTGCAGCCATTTAATCATTCTCAACACTTCCCTGGTTGCCACTCTGGATAAACTAACTTGAGAATTAAGAACAAATATTTGACTCCCCCCCATAATTTTACGCAGCCCTGTTTAGACTGTATGGTACTTAACAGGAGACCTTTGCCCTTTAGTCAAAAGCTATGACCAGGAAATCCCACCTCCTCTTAATGAGCTTTTTTGTTCAGCTTACAGGGAGGGATTTGCACTCCACTCTTGCACTACAAATGCTTTGTCTGCTTGGCTTTTTTATTCAGCTGATGAATAAAAAAAGCAAACGCCAAACACTACACACATTTCAGTCTCCATTAAGACAACAAAGAGCTCTAAACGCATGTCCTAGCAACTGCAACAATTTTTTTAAAAGAGTGAGAAGAAAGAAAACATGGTCATTTAAGCTGTGGTACTTTCCACAGCTATTTCTTAATGCTTTTGTCAAAAAAGCTATACACTTTTGACTATCAAAATACATAGCTCTAGATAAAAGGACAGACAGCATTTTTGGAACCAATATTATGCTCTTTCTACTGTGAAACAATCATACAAGCAGCCCAAGCAATGGCCTTTGTCAAATTTTTTACTTGCTTATGTTTTTTTGACCACATGCTGAGACCTCTCGTACTCTAGTGGCCTTGAAAGTGTTTTCCCTTTTCTTTTCTTTTTTTTTTTTTTTTTCCTGTGTGCCTTAGTTCTTGGCTTCCTCTAATCGCTTGTTCTTTCCTTTTAATCACTACGTACACTTAATAACAATAGACTGCAGACACCAGCACCAAGTTATAAACGAACAGAAACACAGAGGATTAAATACAGTCACAACAAGAGACGATTCTGCAGGAATATCAAGATATGTGAAGTAGATGGAACAAAACATAATTCCAGTGGAGAACAACAGAGAAAGCCTCACTTTCCAGAGAGCAAGACTAAAACCCTGTGCACGCCTCTCTGTGCACAGCAGTCCAGGGGGAATGATTCTCCAGCCCATTACACAGACACATGCTGGCTGTATGCTGGTGGCTTGCTAGGCTGGTTAAAAGGAATCTGGCAGAATGGACGGGGAGACTTGGTTATCAAGGAGCATATAATAGAGTATATTAAGCAAAAGTCTGCTGCAGGAGAAGGATAACAGGCTGTTTGATGCTGGGCCTTGTTCTGTCTGTGCAGAAGCTGACAGCTTAGAGAAATCAGACATACGAAAAATCCCTCATTGCAATAATTCCCAGGTCTTTTGGCTAGCTAGTGACTTTTACAAGCCGCCAAGCATCCATAGCATTTAGCTTCTCACATGGAAGTCACAGCAAATTGGCACCAGTTATGTTATTGGCAGATCCCTTGGCATCACTGCTCACACCATGTATGTGGGGGAGACCCAAAGGAAGCCTTGACCTAAGCCAGTATACATGGGATGAATGCAGTGGCCTATGTGATCATCACAGGTAGCTCAGGAAAAGTCCACGTGGATGCATTATGGTAACATCAGATGAGCTCAATCCAATGAGCCTTGGTTCATGCTCAAATGTGATGAACTAAGCTGCAAAAAAGGAACCCATTTTAGAAAATTACAAGATAGAATCAATTTTTGACTGATTATGGGTGCCGGATATGCCTGTATGGCAGATGTGAGCTACTCTGCAAAAGGGCTTGTCTGTATGTTTTAGGTACTACCAATTCTTTTCACAGATGTGCTTTCCTAAAATTATTTCAGATTCAAAATCAGGGGGGTTTTTTGTTGCATTCCCTGCATTGCCACTAGATCTTCAAATATGAGACTAACATAACTGACCTGACATCAAAATAAACATTATCTGAAGGAATTTAGAATGCTCTACATCAGCACCTTTATATATATTAAAAAAAAAAAAAAAATCAGGAAATTGTTTCTTCACTATGTCTAGAAAAACCTGGATGAAAACCTACCATTTATTCTAATGAGGGATTTCTGGCTGCAGATGTTATTTCAGGGTCCTGAACAGTATTTGTTCTGTGTATGTGATCAGAGCTGCTAAAGAGGTAAATTTTGAGGGAGTAAGGGTGAGACAAAGAAAGAAGTATTTCAGTGGTGAAGGTTTCCTCCCACCACCTTTTGGGTTGCTTCTTAACTGGTGGTCGTTTGCAGCTGCCAAAACCTTTGAACTTCTCCTGGCAGAAGATGACCATTTCAGCAGGAGTGTTGGGGGATGTCACTGGTGTGCTTTGCATGTCCCTGTACTATCAGTCCCCAGAGACTCTCCCTGTCACCCTCAGGCTGCAGAAAATCATTGACCTGAGGCTAAATTACAACAAAAAAAAAATTATGATGACCTGAGCTGCACATTGTCATGTCTGGCTTTTACTCCCTGAAATCAGAAGCTGGAGTCAAGTCCCTAGGCTCACACACAATGTTTTGGGAGACACAGGATTCAAATCCTACACTACACAGGCATCTGCTTAAGAAAAGCTGAAGACTGCTTCACCTTTTAGCTGTTGGGCTGGATCACTTCAGTTCAGGCTTCACATCCTCAGTCATCACCTCAAGGTGGGGACCTACAGTAATGCCTTCAAAACCTGTTAAAAAGTAGCAAGAGAAGCTGCTCCCCTGCTTTCTGACAATGAGGAGAGAACTCACCCAGTACTGTGCTGGGTTTGTTTGTCTTTTCTGCTACTCAGAAGAAAATAATGCATTTCTTACTGTAGGAGGTTTTAACTTGAAAAAAGAAGAATTCAATTGTAATCAGAGCTACATTTCGCCTGACAAATACGCCAGACATTGGGATTAGCTTTATACTGCTCACACTGTACTACTTTGTGAATCTTTCATACTATCTGGACAGTGTTAAATCATGCTGATAAGGTATGCATGTTGCTCCCATCTGAAAGCATCCTACAGTTTCATCAGGGAGTCCTATCACCAGGTGTAGAACCTGAAAGGGGAGGCAATTAACCCCACCCCTCTACTTCAAAAGAAAACACAGACTGCCCCTGCATTCCTACCAGGAGCCCAATCATGGATACTTGGCAAATGTCAGCCTCTTATTTCTGTATTTTGGTTATAAATCACTGGAAGATAAACAGATTCTACTAAGCTTCTTGGCAGCTCCCAAGATCACAGTGCTTTCCTCATTCATGGGGGCAGGATCACAACCATCCTGAGAAGTTGAGGCTCCAAGCCTGCTTCAGCCGCCTTCAGGTTGGGATGCTTTCAATAATTTTCACCCTTGTACATTTTAACATAGTCTTCCCCACCAACTACCCCCCAGGGGAGAAGCATTTATGGGCCACAGAGGTTTCAGGCCAAATTTTCCAGAAATCTGAACAGCAATGATTTATAACCTCCTGTGGTTGTAGATCATTAGTTCCTGCACTTGTTCTATGATTCTATGATATGTTTCTATGATTGTTGATGGTGGTGTGGAGAAGCATAGGCAATAAAGTGAGTGATCATCCAGAGTCTGCTCAGTGTTGTCTGGCCCAAGATCTGACAGCAGTCAAGCACTTTTCCAGAGATGAATCTGAAAGATGAAGCTCCGCTAGGCTTTGCATAATGTTTTTGGCACCCCTCAATTAGAAACACTTTCTCACACACCTACTTTCATAAAATCACCAGCATCCACATCTCTGGCAGAAAGTTTTATAATGAATTTTTTTTTTAATATATATTTTCAGCTGTAAACAGCAGAAAACCCCCTTCAGGCACTTCACTAGACCTTTTATCCATATGCAGGAAAAAGAATTGATTGATTTTGAAGTTAAACGTTGGCATCTGCTGTTATTCAAAACCAGGACCTTGGATATACTCATCCGCCATGCTTTCAGCTCAGCCACCAGTGTGCTGCAAATGAAGACAAGCTGTTGTCAAATGAGAAATGCAAAATAGTCAATCTGTTTGTCTGTTTAATGTAACTGGGAACATAAGCGGCTAAAAACGCTACCATTCTGCACTGTCAGATGGGAGACACTCTCCAACAAACGAAAGCCTAATGACCCATTTTACTCAGGCGCTCTGGAGTTCCTCCTAATGGTATTTTCCATATGCACTTCAACATGCTTTTAACTGAAACTGCAAATGGTACTATTTTCTATCTAACACAAGCGTGTAATCTGTGTAGCTTTTTTTTTTTTTTTTTCTCCTCTGGCACCATGAAGGAATGCTGATGTTCAAGGCATCTTGAAACAGTGAGCATATTGCTCAAGCATCTGATGCTCATCTTCTCTTTACACCTGTCATTGTACTGTATTAAAGGAAAAAAATCAAGTCATTAACCATGATAGATACGTTTTTAATAAGAAAGTGTTGCGCCTCACCAGGCAGATAAATAGCAAGTCTTAAGATATCTTCAGAGCCTGAGCATACAATTACAGAATAAAGTTAAATATGCTGGGGACTCTTCAAAGACTGCGATGACTTGTAAAGATTAGGTCTCTATCAATTACCCAAGCTGAATTTCTCCAAGAATTTTCTAGCATTAAAACTGCTAATTTGACTTTTCCTCTGAAAGTTCCCCATTCCCCACAGATAATTATGTGTGAAATGTTGCCTAAACAAAACAGTGATTTGGCCAAGAAAACAAGTATGCTCCATTTTCATGTCAAAAAACAGTGAAAAATAATGCTAGTACTGCCAGAGTGGGGTAAGAAGAAACTCTGGAGATCTTGACCATTTTATTAAATATTCTTGGGGTTTGTAAAGTAGAAATTTCATGGGTCTGATTTCAAAATGAAGGTGATGGTTTGGTGGTGTTTGTTTTTTTGTTTTTTTTTTTTGCAAAAAGCTCAAGCATTTAGTTTTTCTTCAGAGACAGTATAATACCAGCCAGAGCTGGGTTTGCTTTCTCCTTAGAAAACACAGCAGTCCCAGGATCTGGTGGCATAATGGCAGGATGTGCTCCTTTAAGCCATTTATTGTTAGACCAGGCTTTCTCCTCAGTCATGCTGTTATCACATTGATATTTTTGTTAATTATTGACATAAGAAATGCTCAGTTATAAACCGAAGATCCCTAGAAATGCTCTGCTTCACTGAGCTGGGCAGCAGTGCTGTGAGGGTGCTTGTTCCCTCCTGGCTTTCTCACCCTCGAGATGCCACCAGTATCAATTAGCAAAGCCCCCAAAAGCACTGAACATCTTCAGGCACTCCCTTTTCCCCTGCAGAAAATAAGATCTGACTCATCCAGATTTCTTTCCGCTCCCCAAAATACATTTCATTATTTTTTTCCTGTAAGGTTGTTTGCAGCCTAACATACTGCTAGTGGGGTGAGAGGGTGGCAAAGTGAAGAGATCACAGTGTCCCAGGGGAGGACTGACCAGGGATGCTGCTGCAGGTGAAGCCTGTCCTCTGACCACCACAGATGGGCCCACCACACTGTCAGCACTGGCTTTATAGGGTACCACTCAGCTGTGCCACACATGGAATTCAGTTCTACTTAACATTTTGGAGAAGTGTTAGAAAGTACAAAGGAGATAATTATAGCTTAAAATAGTGGGGACTATCAGTCTGCAACAACATGTCAATGCCTGGGATTTGTGTGCTCAAGAAAGAAAGAGAGAAAGAGCAGAGAAGGAGCAGGTGCAAAAGTGAAAGACAGAGGAAGAGAGTGTTTAATGTAGAGGGTTAATACAGTGGCCAGTCATCTCCAGGATTATAGAGAAATTTAATATGATCTTGGAATTATCCACTCAGTAACCAAGTAGATATTAGTACATCCAAAAAAAAAAAAAAAAAAAAAAAAAAAAGGGTTGCTTTTTTGTAAAAAATCTGTGCTTTAAGAGAAAAATTTCCGGCTGGGGGGAAAAAAAACCCCAACAATTTTTCT
>JANHGN010018018.1:0-21784 GCA_024605025.1 Megaceryle maxima
AAGACCTCAAACCAGGAAATTGGAAGCAAGGGATTTGGGTAGGGGTTTTTTTGGGGCTTTTTTTTTTTTTTTTTTTTTTTTTTTTACTTTTTCTGTGTGTATATTCTTATAGAATGAGCTAAAAAAAAAGTAAGATGTTACCATTACTGTAAGCATTACCTTTTTTTTTTTTTATATAGAAAGTACGATATTTTTGAAAGTACTTGGAGTATCCCACTCCCTAGTTTGTCATGCAGTCCCAATTACCTTAGATTTGTATGAACAAAGGTAAACTTAATTTTCATCCTATTAAATTTGTCTCTTCCTTGTCCAGGTACAACCTTATGATCTGTTAGTGAGAGAAACAGGTAATTTCCCAGTGAACCAGCAGGAACTAAATACAAGGAATTATTGTGTCCATCCTTCCAAAGAAAGTACTAAAATCCCCACAATCTGTGATAAGATTGTGTAATTAATCACATTGAGACAATCCACAAATTTATCAGTGGATAATTCAATAGATAGTTCCCACACAGTTTAAAGAAACATAGAAACCAAAGCTTGGAAAAATTTCTTGATGTTACCTACTTTATTCAAAGAAGATTTGGAAAATGATATCTAAAGTCTTGACCATTACTTTTCCCCCAGCAGTGGATTTGCTGACCTTAAACTGGTCAGACCATTCATCAGTGGGGGTTCAGTGTTGCAGGACTTCACAAGAGGGAGGAAGAGTTAGTGACTCCTTTTAACATAGGTATGATTTTCTGAAATGCTAAGCCATGCTAGTGTAGTAGTAATAGCTCACAGTGCTGTCAACTCACAGAAGAAAGCCTACTCTGCTCCTGCAAAAAGAGTGTTACATTCATTGCTAGTCATGCCATATTCCCAAGACAATTGAACGCTACTGTGTTAACTGGACATGAGCAGGACTAGAAACAGGGAATAACACTGGCAGGAACAGAAACTGGGTACATTTCCATTACTGAGGTTTTATTTGAGCCATTTTGGAGTGGGCTATGATATGCTACTATCGTTTGCCTGACATGGAAAAAAAGGCCAATATGACACTTTGTAGTGTGGTGAGGGTTTGTGAAATAACTTACTTTTTTCTAGGTTTGTATCTAATGTAAGATGGAAATATTAAGTCTAGGAGACAGAAGTAATCTATCCTGAAGTAAAACCCGAGACCACATAGGTTGTGCTCTAAGGACAGAGCTTCAGTTTATTCACCCCTCCTATTGTACCATTAGCAAGTAATTACTTGATAATGGAGACCTAGTCAGTGAAGCCTGTAGGCTGTGTTATGTTTTCTCTTTGGAAATCCTCTCCATAGTCCTATTTTCATCTAGCTTCATATGGTTCTTTGGAAATGAAGAATGATCCCTGTCACACTTGAAAGAGTTAGCAGTGATAATGCAAAAAAGACACATCAGCTACATTCATGGAGAGGGCCACTCTCTGAAGGACAGTAAGAGTAACCAGCAGGGAAAATACAACTAAAGAAATCCTTTTGTAGTCCTCTTTGCTTTTCTCTTTAGTCAATGGAAAGGGAAATGTACAACATTTCCATTCTTAACCATATCACTAGAGTAGTTCCTGCCATTAACAAAAACTATGTACCTGTGCCTAACTGTAGCCTTGTTTTTGTGCCCAGACTCTTAGTACGCAAATATTGAGCAGTTTAATTAAAGCTTTTTAATGAGAACCATAAAAGAACTTCAGAGAAAATCTGTGTCTTTCCTATTATCTCTTGATAGGTAACAAAAAGCAAGCAAAACAAAATTCTGAAATATTAGGGTATAAATTCTGTACTCCAGTAAGCTTGAAGGTCTACTTCTCACTGAAGTTGGGTCGCAGGTGCACATAGCAGGGCAAAGAGATGAGATCAAATCTATATATAGCTCTTCTTGAATAAAACTGCTGTCAAGTATTTAAGATGTCCTCTCTCCAATGTTTATTCAGAAAGTATTTTTGGTGCAACTGGGAATATATTATACTAACAAATAAGCAAGTCTGAGCAATGAGAATGTAGCACAACTGATATTCTTAAAGGTAAATATGAGAATTTGTGTCACTTCTAGTGCAAATGCAGATACAGCTCCCAGCACTGATGTGTGACAAGTGACAAATGTCAGCTCAACATGAAAGACTGCGAAAGAAAAAGAATTTATCTGATCATGAATCCTCTGAGAGTATCATCCTTTAAAAGTCTTGGAGTTTCTGAGAAGAGGACTGGCTAAAGGTCAGTTATGGATTTATTTATTGACAAATGTCCTGATTATTTCAAAATGAACTGTTGTTTCATAAACAAAAATGTGTAGCCTAACATTAGGGGTGAGGAAGGCCCACATCACAATCAAAGCATGAAGTAAATTGGTTCAGACCATGAAACACTAACATTAAGAAGGTAGTAGCTGAACAACATACAGAAAATAGGAGCAAATTCTTCCAGTTGTTTTGATTTGAATCTGGAGCATTTTCACTGAGTCTGTTTAGAATATTCCAGTATTAAACATAAAATGAGACAAATAAAAAAAAGGAGTTGTATCTGACCACTGGTCCATGAAGGAGTGAGAGCAGATCTCATACCAGCTCGATATTGGTATAAATCTGGGGTATATCAGAGATCTACCACCTCAGAGATATAGAACTCTGATCTCTAGTCTAAATAAGTCTTTGACTTGGACTGTGTAAGTGTACAGAGAATAAGGACACAGTAAGAATTGGTAAGAATTGTCTTTAAATATCCTAGCAGGCAACTGTTCTTGGTCAGAATATGAAGATGTAAATCAACGATATTAATCCTATTAACTCATTTTGAGCACACAGAGTAAAAGAATGGAGGAATGAGAAGGGACTAGGCTCTCTGGTTTCCACATAATAGTGTATGCTGGAGTTAATAAGGAAACAGTAGCAACCATCAGTTAGTTTAGAACAAAAATGCATTGTTTCCTCAGAGGAAGAGAGCAGAAGCAAATTCTTTTCTCCATCATTGTTTTGAGCAGGGCTGAAAGTAGACAATCTGCACATCCAGAAAATGAAAGGCTTTCAACAGTGTTAATGAGTTTGTTATCCTCTATCTTTTCCTAGACTGTGTTCTGGTCCTTATTTCCATTTTAATTAATGTCAAAATTTCCCTTTGCATTAAGAATATGGTTCTTTTATGTCTCTGTGTCCTCTTAAGTATACTTTTTTTTTTTTTTTAAGTTTCACTCTTTCATTCACAGTGAAATGCTATAGCTACTTTATTTTGTTTCACACACATATTCTTAAATTACAAGGAATTTGATCATCAAGGCAAATGCGCAAAGTACTGGAATATTCCCAAATAATCAAATGGATTTTGTGGCTGTCATGAAAAAATTATTTGTGAATAGAGCTATTAGTAAAACTGTATTTTTTTATGATATATAACAAATCAACAGAGAAATAATTTTATTATTTGGAACCATTACATGTGGTTCAATTTATAATTCCTTACACCATGAAACTGAAGTTTTGTGGTGTCATTAAAATACATAAAAAGTAATAAATCAACATTCATCAGAAAAATAATGATTTGAAAATAGTCTCATAATAAGGCAAATAAATAAATAAATAAACCTATCATTTTTATATCAATATAGTAACAATAAAAGGCAATGTCTGAGATAAACGCAACAAAACAATTAATAGAAAAAGACCATATAATCATATCCTTAATTATAGAAGAATTGTAACAGATCCAATTTTTCAAAACTAATTTTAAAATATACTTTTATGTTTTAATTCAAAATAGAAAGTTATTTGGTACTTCAAGTGTATGTAGTAATATTGGTATTGGCTTGTCATTCAGTGTTGTATTTAAATACCATTCTCCAAAAAGGATCTGAGGATAAATTCAAGCTGTTAGTTTAGTGCCTGTCAGGTTTTGTGAATATTATCTAAACATATTGAATGGAGTGCTGATAATAGACCACACACTTCTGCCATCCTTCCTCACACATGGAAACTACCTGAACCATTAAGTTCCACTAGTTTCAGATGGGCTTTTCACAGACTGAAAGGATCCTCAGTATATTTACAATTGGGGGGGTGGGGGGGTGGAAAGAGAATTACTGAGTACTCACAGTACATATTGAAAGGCACAGTTCTAAAGACCAAAGAACAAATGTGTTATGCTCGGTGTAATTATTTAGAGAAATTATGGAAAACACATTTAACACTTTTTTGTTTGTTTACTTCTTTGTTTGGGGCTTTTTTTCCACAGTTAGCCCATGTGAGGGACTCATATGTCATTTAACAAAGTGTACGGTGTAGATATAACTTTCTAATTAAACTGGAAAGTTAACTAATCATTGATACAAAACCACAAATACTTTTTTTTTCCTCTATGAAATCTTAAACCAAAGATTAACAGAGGGATTAATTTCAAGAACTCTGTAACAAAATTTAGGTGTCTCACAGATAACTGTATGAAAGGCAAGTATCTAATTAGGCATTACAGTTCATGATGTCTGAAGAGTGATTTAGTTATCATCTGCAGGGAGATGTAAAACTCCTTAGACTCCATTCATTTTACTGATTAGATCTTCAAGAAGGGATTCTGTTTCTCAAACAGTCATTTTGGGTGTCATCTCATCTTACTATTTTTTACTATGTATTTTACTATTTACTATCCCTTTCTATTTTGTTGTATATATAGTGTATATAGTTGTATATAGAGAGAGTACCAGTAACTAAAATATTTTTTCCTTTTTTTTTTTATTACATCTAGATCTGTCAAATCTAGATAGTGAGAGCCCTGAACTAGGGTTCTGCCATTCAGCATGAATAACAGGATCACTTCCTGTGTCTCTCACCTAATACTGTTCTCAGGGGGCTGTTCTGCATACAATAAAATTTTTGCCAGTTACTGTATCCTATTTTTATGAGTCATTAATCAGATATTTCTGACAGTTAAAAGTATTAAACTTCATATGCAAGTAAATATTTCTGTAGCTTCTTGTTGGAATGCTGTTTCAGTATGTGAATTGAAGGATTTCAGGCTGCATATTGGGGTGAGTAAAGACAAATATTGTATTGAAGAATGTGATGTTGAAACCTAAGTCATGTATCAAGTTATATAACCCCCTAGATACCATAATTAATGTTTTATTATACTGAGATAAGTGTGAATAAGTGATAAGCTTTACTTAACATACTGAGCTGAGAGAAGGGTCAGGAGTTTGAGGGAAAGTATCAGGACTCTAAATGGAGGAGGAGGAGAATTGATGAATAATCAAATTAATCTCTGAGAAGAGCTATTATATGTGGTGAGTAATCCCATATTTCATTTTTTTCTGCTGTGCTAGGATATTAGGCTTGTCTTTCAGGCCCGGGAAAATTGTACCCAATGGTAGTGGAAAAGATACTGTAAAAATATATAAATATGATAGCAATAACGTAAAACCATACAATTTTATGGCCATTTCAAGGTCAGAAAATGGACCAAGGAGGAGACCAATTTTTTTTACTACCTCTTTCTTCTCTAATGCACAGACAGCCATGTGCAAATTACTTTAAGCACACTACTTCAAACTCTTCTTTACAGATGTCAGGGCAGAGAATGGTATCAAAATATATCACTGTATCATGAAATAATACACCAGTGAAATTTTAAGAAGTTATGCATTAATTACAGTTCTGGTGTGATGGGTAACAACCAATTTAGATATGAGCTCAGTTTTAATGCATATTTTGTATTCAGAAAGTAAAGGGTACCAAAACCCCTGAAAAAGTATGCCTCAGCTAAATAATATGAAGCTTTGAGCAAATTCTGTGCTCTATTTTAAAAGGAAGGGGAAGACTTTTCCATACTACTATTAACTTGCATGTCTAAAATATAATGTGGGGACAATAAAACATTCAATAGCTCTTTATCTTCAGGGACATCATCCAGACAAGGATGTGCACTGTGATTCCATTCAAACAACTTTGTTTTCCTTTCTGAGTTAACATGCTGAAAGCTGTTACCCCAGACAGGTCATTAGTGTCAAGCAGGGAGTTTGAAATTACTTTTTTCCCTTACTTTTTATCACATTTTTTTTCTATAATGCTCACAAGGTTTGCACTACAGAACTGTTTTGTCTGCAACATTATGAAGAATTCAGACCTTACATAGCTTTAAGACTCTTGTAATAATCAAATTTCTTTTAAAAATCACTGCCTTGTGTTCTCTGAGTTATAAATGAAACAGCATTGTGTCAGCTTGGAGAAAAAAATATCTTAGGATATTTGAAAATACCACAAAATGATTACTTTTTTTTTTACCAATGGTGATTATGTGAAAGCAATTCCTGAAGTCTAGATAATCACACACTTGGTTTGTGACTATTTTCACAGCATATGGTTCCAAAGCTTTAACTAAAAGCTGATCTGAAGACTTCCCTGCTAGAACATAGCACTGCCAAGAGGAGAGATTTAGGTTAGTACCCCAGGCTTACTAGCACAATCAAAGAGCTAAACTTCAATGACAGTAGGATTGTACCATCAGTGTGATTTACTTGAAAAAGAAAAAAGTAACATCGTAATGAACGTTTTGTCCCAAAATGAAGGCTCAACAGAAATTCAACAGTGTCAGAGGTCTTATTTTAATTTCCAGACAGTTTAGACTTTTACTGGTATACTAAAAACACAGAACTGTTTCTCAGCAAAACAGTTGTATTTTTCCACCCTGACTTTCCAGGGTGAGGACCACACAAGACTGAATGCTCTCCAGAGAAAAGGGAGGCAGAAAAGGGTGAAAGATATGGAACAGATAGGAGGAGGGACAGGAAGGAAGGCTTAATGTAGACAACATGCCACATGAAGGATACGATTTCCTATCTTTCTCTGGACCATCTGTATGAGTCCAGAAGAGACAGGAACTTACTTATGTCATCACAAACCACATCTGACTAAACCCTGCACCAACTATTGCCCATCAGCTTTTCCTAACTTTTAACATAAATGACAGTAGAAAAGAGTTCTATATGGTGTAAAACCAAAGTCCGTTTAACCATAATAAAAGGATGTCTGGCTTCCACTAATCAGAACTAGTACAGTTATAGACATGTAAAATCAAGTTGAGTAAAAATGCACTTGTTTATATAAAGTGGAGTGGTCTTAAAGAGAGCATTTGTGCGAGATTTTTCCCCAAAGTCTCCAGAGAATAATAGAGATTTTAACCAGCTATTCTATATCCCAAGTGAGAGCTGTAATATGTCTCAGATAGGAACTGTTACTTTGGTTTGTATTTTTACAGTCTATCACATCTCTGTTCATTTATAAGTAGGAATATGAGATGTTACTCTCATGTAAGTATAAGAAAAGCTACCACAACACAGACACATGAATACCTTTCTTATCATGTGCGTCTGACTATCTTTAGTCATGTTTCAGGAATTTTTTTGAGCTAGCAGTACAAATAACATGCTTCCTATTGGACAGGTCAGCACTTACTGCAGTAAAGCTGGATAGCATGAAAAGATTATGTTGCAGAATACACCTAGGGAAAACTGTGAAATAGGATCTGTACACATGGATGGGAGCAAACAGATCCAAACACACTCAATGGTCGTCTGTGATAACCAGGCATAAGTCCATTTTTGGTCAGAAGCCTTTTAATAGCTGTGTTGGTGTGATACTCTCCCTTACTCTGGGCATAGCTCTGGGCATAGCTCTGTGCTGAGGCTTGCTTGTGGCCAGCTCAGATCTGTATGCTCTCACCCACACCTTTGATTCCCAAGGAACTGGGTATCACACAGGTATTTTTTCATTCATGTGATTTTTTTTCCCTTGTGTTTATAAAGATACAGTATGAAATGGTAAAACACAAGAAGTGGTAGTACAATAAACCAAAACAAAAAGTAAACAAAAAATAAAGTAAAGCAGAATTAAATTAGTATTAATGCTTGGTTTTCAGGAATTCATCTATCCCTTTAGGAAACAGTGCTTGATGCACCCTTAATAATGCAATCCTCATTGGAATCATTAAAAGTTTCTGAAAATATAACTCAAAAGCATTTTAAATCAGGCCTCTTTCTTGTCTTTCTCTTGCCTTTCCCTTACTTTGTAATTACGCTTTGGGAGTAATACCAAACTTTAGGAGTAATGCAAAAAGAAAAAGAGAATAGAACTATATTATGAAAGAAATTGCTTTCTTTCATCTGTAATTTAATTAGAAAAGTTCTTTAAAAATCTAAGGGATCCACTGGGGTATTAGAACTTCTAAGGTAACTGACCTTGGAGAATTTTTTTTTTTCCTGATTTTCTTTCTCCTCTTTTTGCCTTCATACTTATTTAGCTGTCAGAATATTACATCTCTATCATGTTAACAATAAATTGTTATGGTCCTTTTGTATACCACAAGTTCTTAATTCATATTTGTCCTTAATTTCTAAAATGTTTTGTGATATTGAATGAGACGTTTTGAGATTTTTGTGGGGATTTGATTATTTGTTTATATTTTTAAGAAATATTTTTAAAAGCATCTTAATCAGTGAAAAAAAAATTACCCATGAGTCTTAGTGAGCTGTTTAAAGCTTACTCGGTTCTGACAACAGTGTGGCATAAAACTTTGCAGTGCTAAAATAGCTTCTTTTATTACATGAGATCCTGCCTTATAAGTTAATACAAACATGGATGAGTACCTTACTGTTGAGACTTAAGGAAATAATGTTGAATCTTCTGTAACATTTAAGTATTTTTTGTGCATTTTTTTTTTTCTGATTTCCATTCAGTGAACTAGATCTAAACTAAGCCATTTTGAATTCATGAAAGAGTGTTTTCATAAAATCCAGATAAGGCATTTATCCTTCCTACACTAATTTTGTTGATTCCCTAATATGAAGGCTGGTATTTTCAGATGGATATGCCAGTGACGATTGACAGTGAAAGCAAGAAGTTGACCCATGGGGGTGATGCAATTTGGAAGAATACCTACAAAATTTTCCAGGTGAAAAGTGAAGGGAAAATGATGAACAAATTGAGTCAAAGCTAGAACAACTTTCAGACTAAACTGGGGGAAAAAATTTGTACAAGTGTAACAGGGAAATGAATGAAGACAAACAGGACTTTTTGGCAAGTACTAATTTTTTTGTCTGTATGTATTAGCCAAATCTAGTTTCATGGCCCTGATCCTCTTAAGCTTTCCTGGCAGCCTTTTTTTCAGGCTACTCACAGTCTATTGAAAACCAAAGCATTCTTTACAGAGGTAAAAAGGCACACAAGTAACTTCTTACATCATTTGGATATTTTAAATTAACCACTGCATTTTACATATGTAGGTTTCTTATATCCATAATGTCCCGAGCTCATTTATTCACAATTTAATTCTTTCTTTACTTCCAATCCAGTGATGGGAGGATGGGAGGAGTAGGGGGGGGACACGACACAGAATTTGTACTATTTGTTCCATTGGCATAGTTATATTATCATTCTTTTCCCCAGTTTTCTTTTGATATAACTTGGATAAGTATAATGATTATTTTTTGTTTGTTTGTTTTTGGTTGGTTGGTTGTTTGTTTTTTTTTTTTTGGTTGGTTTTTAATCCCTATCTACTTAATTCCTTTCAACAAGAACTACAAAAGGCTGTTTTCTGAAAATGGACTCTTCAGACACCAGTTTCCATGTTTGTTTGTACTGGAATGGCTTTGGCGAGAAGTCTGTAGTAATTTTTCTTCTTGCATATATTCATGTGACTTGAGATATTTGACTGGAAATGTAATTTCATCATTTTGGAGCACCATGACATTAGGGCATGTTAAATGATATAATGACCTTATGGTCTGACATGATGAATTGGTCACTCTGTAGAAAAAATAACAGCTTTTGGTTTACACTGATTATAAACTGGCCATTTGCTCTGTACATTGGTATTGTATGCTTGATACTCAGAAAATCAATTGTTTAAGTGACATCCTGCATTTGGCCAGTCCTGTTTCTGAGCTTTAGTAGAAAATTTATAATTCAAATATTATGAACTCTCATGCAGTTCAAAACAATTTTACCTTCTGTCATATACTGATGGGATCTTCTTTTCTAGCCAATGCTTCTGTAGACTAGTTCTATTAAAGAGTAAAGAAATACCTCGTATTTTTAAGCAAATTGACTTTAGCATGCTAATTCTCCATTCAAAATAAATAAATTAAAAGGAGATAATTTATCTTTAAGCACATATTTGTTAAAATTTCTTTTATTGGAATGTAGAAAAGCAAATATAATCTTAATCTGTGACCTTCATAGAAACAGCTTGTTCCAGAAGTGAGATAGGACTTCAAACTCAGGCTACAAGAGAAAAATATACTTTAGGCATGAAGTGCTATATCTAAATTCATAGAAGGCAACAGGGGTTTTCAGATGGCTTTGTATCAAGTTCATGGTTTTATTAGTGAAGTATATTCAGTGGATATTTTTTACATTACTGATAATAGAGCAAATTTAGCCACAACACAGAGTAATTCAGTAAAATAGTTTTAAATATTAGTGTGGCCTCTTCTAGTCCACACTTTGTTCTCTTTAGTAGTGACCACACAAAACAAGCTAGTCTGTCTTAAGTGCATCTAAGCCTTTGAGTGTAAATATTTTCATGCATCTCTGTGGCTTTTACTGTTGTTCAAAGGGCATAAGAAAAAACAGCCTAAGCAGTGAATTATTTTTTTAGTTTTTCATTTGTTGCTAAGCCAAGGAAAGTTTTTACTGTCTTTCTGTATCCTTTGTAGCACACCCAGATTCATATTGCAGTTTCATGAGTCTTCTCTTTTACTAGACTGTTGATGTATATTGATTTCAAATCTATGCTCTGAGAGACTTATTTTATTTTAAAAATATGTAAATTATCTTGGTGTCCTGGGTTTGGCTAGGATAGGGTTAATTTTCACCAAAAGCTGGGAGGGGGCCACTGCCAGGATAGACAACAAACCAGCCAAAGGATTATTCAATACCATACTGATATCATGCCTGCTATATAACGGTGGAGGGTGGGCTGGGTAGGGTTTGGTCTCTGAGGCAGTGCTGTTGGTGCAGCCCTAGGTGGTTTGGTTCATTCTATATCAATTGTTTTATATATTGTTTCATTACTATTAATGTTGTTGTTGTTTCTTCTTCTCTTGCATTGTTCTGTTAAATTCTCCTTATCTCAACCCAAGGAGGTTTGCCTCTTTCTTTCTATTCTCCTTCCCATCCCACCAGGGAGGGAGTGTATGTGTGAGGGAAGGATGAGGGAGTGGCCATGTGGTGTTCAGCTCCTGGCTGGGTCTAAACCATGACCCTTGGGTGGGAACAGCCATATGCTAAGGGAAAAGGAAAATAAATCTGTGATTTATTTTTCATAGTGTTAAGATAGAAACTTTTTGGGAGACTGTAGCTTTTCCATCTTTAAAACTAATTTTTACAGTTAGACAAATTTTAGCTGGCATCAAAATCCTCCAAGAAAAGGGGGGGTATACGTGGTCGCCAAAAAGAAGTTTCTCCATACCATTCATTTAAAATTATTAAAACAAACATTTTTAAAAACATTATATATAACCAGAATTATTTTGCCTTTTTTTGCCAAATATCTGAAAAATAAAATTAATTAAAAGTCCAATTGTTTTAGAAAACTCTAATGTATCAAATTTTCTTTACTCAATTTTTAAAGTTTTGTTCAACAAAGATGTGCTTGTGTAAAGAGTCACGGAGCCACACACATCAGTGTTTACAGTGTTTATTGCATTAACTACTATAACATGTGTTGACTGGTCCTCATGATTTCAGAGGGAGCAGGATGTCAGTTCTGATTTTTAACATTTCTCTGCTACTGATTCTGTCACTGGCTAAACATATAATATTCTGCTTTCATCTCCTCTTTAGAGCAGTAAAAATTGTAATGCTTTAAAGACGATGGGGATCCCCCTTGCTGAGGATTACTGTTCAGGCAAAGGCTCATCATGCTTCTCATCCCTGTGCATACCCCTCTATGGTGTGTGACAGTGTTTGGCTTTGTGCTTTCATGTGCACTGTCTGTGCTTAGCACTGGAGGGAAGAAAAGATGACAAAAATTTTTACTGAGGGTTATACAATTCTGCTGGGAATGGATCCTAACACCCCCAAGGCAAGGGCTGCCCTTGCTTTTGAGTAAGAATTATAAATGTCTTCCAGTACAGATAAAGTCTGCCTGTCACTTTGGCAATCAAACAGTAGCTCTGTGAGGCATTTGGAAACATGTAAAGTATTGTGCATCCTCCTCTCTTGTCTGAATCCATGGGAACTTCTCTATTAGTTCCTAAAGCCCAAAAACCATATAAGCCATACTTAATGGCTTTTTTTTTTGTTTCAACAATATCAAGTCTTTGAGGACTTTTATTTCCACTTAGTATTTATTTCGTGATTTATGTATTTTTGTCCCCGAGGCAAGGAGGAACAAAGTTGTTTTGGTAGCAGATTCTAGGATTATTTGATTTGTCATTTTTAAAAGACTAGTGTCACACCTGAATTTTTTCCAGAGTCTCTTTTTTAAATCCTCTGATACCATGCCTCTGCTACCTCTGCCCTAATGTCCATGACTCCTCAGAATGATTATTAACAGTGGCTCAGTGAGCTAATTATCTAATTCCCTTTGGGAAGCCTGAAGAAGGCCAAAAGATTCAAATGCTGGTTTCCTAGAAACAAGAAACAATGTATTAAAGGAAGTTTTATAATTCTCTATGAGTTTTCTGAAGATAGAATTTGTGTGCTTTTGTAAAAAAAAAAAATAAAAAAATCAGTCTTACTTTTTAATTATGATCAATTTTTTGCATATCTCTACTCCATACAGACAGATCATTTTGACAGGAATAAACATACACTTTCTTGATGAAAATAATTTTCCTTTTCACTTGCTGACTCCTTATTACTTAAACTGCTAGAAAGGGATCTCAAGGGAGTGGCTTAGTCTATTCCCTTAAGGTCAAGAGCTTCACAAGTGGATGTAAGTAATTGAGTTATAGGGTAAAGATGAGTAAAGCTTAGAGGAAGTTAGGAAGAAGAATCCTCTTGATAAAGAAATGAATCTAATTTACAAGACTGTTATTTTAGTACACAAATTGTCTAATTATATCCTATCTCACAGGCAAATATCCTTTTAATTTCTAAATCTGAGGGACCAATTCTGAGGCAGTTTTAGGAATCCTTTTATCACAGAGCGGAGGAGTTTCCAATTCAGTAAAACTTTGTGTGCCCTGAAAATGAATTCTGCATCCCATACAGGCTTGTTTACTAATGTTTTGTCACACAAGTATAGCTAAGTAGTTGGGATGGCAGAGATCTGAAGTTTTCTAAAGAGAGGACTTGTAGCTTTCTGGGTGGCAATTTTTCTGAAATAGTGTAGAAATGCATTTACATCTACAGCTCAACTAATCACAGGGAAATCACTATAGGAAAATTTGAACTTTTAGGTCACCCTCATCCCTCCATAAAGTACTTGTGTAAAATAGATCACATGAATCCTGCCCCACAGTACTTCTGACTATTAATGAAGCTCAAAACAACTAGTCTCGTGTGGCTTTATCTGTGTAGGACCTTCACATTGAGGAATTAATTTAGTTATGTTAAACAGGGGTACATAATGCCATGCATGTCCATCAAGGGAATTCTGCATGGGAAAGACAATTATAAGACTACTCTGTATCTGTCCTTCTCTGGGCAATCAGCTGGATGTCAGCTGGTATACCTAAAGTATCTCTAATGAGACTTTGTCTGAGTGATTATATTGATCTGACAACATTAACTGAAATGTAAACACCCTCTTCATACACTGAGAGTTATTACATTGCTTCCTGACACATTTATACCATATCTTCTATTGTCTTTGAGTCTTCTGATTTAAGTCTCTTGAAAAACCTTATGGTCTGTAATTCTGCCCAACCTGTAACCATGATGCCTGACATGGGAGGAAGGTTTGTGCTTTTCCTTCAAGCTCACAGTATAGCCACCTGATTAGCATTGCACTGCTACAGTAAGGATAACCTGAAAGGAGACTACATACAAAAAAAAAATAATTTTACCAGAATTAACCAAAATGATAACTTAAAAAAAATAATCTCCTTGGGAATTAATTTCCAAACCTAATGATGCTATCTTTGTCATTTCTAATATGCCAGTCATTACAGAACTCAAGAGCCTGCCCAGGACTGGGTAGGATTATCTGGAAGGTAACTCTTTCGCACTAAAGCCTGGGTCATTGCTTTAGACTTTCTCTGATTCAAGACTGGAAGCCAACTAATACTGTTAAGTATCTTAATACTGCAAATTACATCTTGAAAAAGACTTCCACAGAGATAGGTAATAAAAAATACACAATGAAAGATCAATCATTGCTTCAAAAAACAAAGCTTTTCCTTGTAACATACACTGTTCCTATCACACATTTAAAATATATAAATTCTTAGTGAATATTTACCAAGATAGGAACTTTTACCATAGGATACAGTCTAGGTATATTTACCCAGATAACGATCCTGTTGCTAGCACACAAGCTGCACCTAAGTTGCTGTTTCAGGTTTTGACCTTTATGGATATTTTTGTTTATTCTCTAAAACTGTGTTGTTTTCTGTTAAATGAAAAATTACTAAAACCAGTGAGAAATAAAAAGCAATTACAATTAAGAAAAAATAGTTACTTGCTAAAGAACATAAGAGCAATACTTAGGAAAATGTGCAGTTTTACCACAGAAATTAGTGTGACTACACAAAAGATAGTTACTTAATTTCATAACTAGTCAATATCACTTCATAAGTGGGATAGTTTCAGAATATTAACAAATGTTTTAAATGCAGAGTTGCAAAGGAGAGCCAAGATTATGGAGTTATGAGACATAAAAGAAGTAATAAACCATATGAATTCACTATACAGGAGCCATAAGAAACAATAGAGTTAAAAATTCAGGGTTTATTGATTTAGGCCAAAGGAGTATTTTGCGGTTTTTCACCATGATATGTAAAGAAAGCAAAGGAAGGGAATATAAATGTTAAAGGAGATTGAGGAATTTATTTTCAGTAAGTTCTTGCTGATCCTTTCTCTTCCATCATGAATCTAGACAAGAGGTACATAGCGGGTTTAGCTTGGCTGGACACCAGATACCCATCAAGCCACTCTATCCCCTCCATAGTAGGATGTCAGGGACAAGATAAGATGGAAAAAAATCCCCTTGTGGGTCAAGATAAAGTCAGTTTAATAAAGCAAAAGCAAAGGTCACACACAAAAGCAAAGGAAAATTAAAGATTTTATTCTCTACTTCCCATCAGCAGGAGATGTCTGGCCAAGTCCCAAGAAGTAGGGCTTCTAAACATGTGGCAGTCACTCCAGAAGACAAAACGTTGTAATAATGAATGCCCCCCCCTCTCCCTCCATGCTCTTTTATTTTAGTTTTTATTGCAAAGTAATGGTTTGGAATGGTCAGTCATATGGTATGGAACTTGGTCAGTTTGGGTGAGCTGCCCTGGCTGTGTCCCCTCCCAACATCTTGCTCAACCCCATCCTACTGGTGAGGTATGAATGTTGGAGAGACAACCTTGATGCTGTATGAGCACTGCTCATCAGTAGCCAAAACTTCTTAGCTACCAATACAAAAGGCAGCATTGTAAAGGCTGCTATGGGGAAAATGAACTCCTTATCAGCCAAACCCAATACAAGGAAGTAAATAGTTTCAGTTTTTATCCAGCTAGCTTAACTTTGAATATACAAAAGTCATTGTGCATATTCAGAGACTCAGAAATGCAGGGCCAGAAGGGATCATCTTGTCTAACCTGTGCTATAACCCCAGTTGAGACCTATAATTTATGCTTGATTAATACATGCAATAGAATTTCTCCTATAGCTTCTTCCAAAATCTTCTGAGAAACAGCTAGCTTCACTGAAGAATTTTCTGAACTCCTGAGAGAACTGGAAAACCCAAACTGACAAAATCTTAAAACAGAATGGTACTTCACTGTCAGTCCTGAATAAATATAGCTAAGTGAAGGTGAAAATAATTTTGATATTCATGTGTGCAGTATTCAGAGGGTTATCTCTTTGCCAATTTTTGCCAAAAAGGTTTGTGATCCAACCTTGTAGTGAGCCAGTGCAATAGACTGTAATTGATTTCAAGAAGAATTTAGACAGAGCTTAACTATAGGTATTGGTTGTAGAGTCCCATATGTTAGCATGAGTGAAAACTGTTTAACCTTTAGGTACCACTTGTAAGAGATCATTTCCATGGACATGGCTAAGAGTATATCACTCTCAGTGAATCTCGGTGTGCCATCTAGAAAACTCAGTATTGTACAGGTAAAAGATTGATAACTTTGTTCACTTAAAAGAATATTCTAGAAATGTGAAGAACAGAGAGGCTGTTGAATTTTACTATGGATGGTAACTCCACACAGCATGTCATGGTCAATCAGGAGGGGCTTGTCAGATAAGAAGAAGAGTTGTAAGATTTCTATCACTGTTCTACTAATTTTTTATTTTTTTTTTTTTAATAGCACAAATCGTTAGCTAGCCTTGCATGTCTGTGCCTTTCTTACTGAGATCGCAAAGGAATCAGCACCACCTCCGTGTTAAAAAAAAAGACCTTCATGTCACACACACCATTCTTTTAAGTTTATCCAAAATTATATTTAAAACTTCACATAACTATTATGGACACATTTATCCTTCTTTCAAAAACTACTCATCAACTTTTCTACATTTTCTTCTATATCAGTCCTTTGCTAATCTTCCACAGTTCATCCTCCTTTGTCCTTGTTTTACTAGTCATGTCATTATTGCTTTCTCATGTGTATAATTTTAGTTTGTTCTTCTATGAACTCTTTATCTTCCTCTATTTTTTTGTCAAATATTTTTCCTCTTTTTTTCAAACCTTTATTGTTGGTCTTTTCTCCTCAAATTAGTAATGTGAATTACCACAACACTGGCAATTTTAGAGAAATTAAAAACTGTAATATTTTTAAGCATCATGATTTATAAATCTGAAAACATAAATCGGAAAAAAAAAAATAAATCTTTGGTTGTACCAAACTTTTAATTCTTCTATTTTACTATTTTTATACTCTACCTATTTAATGATGGTTAACAGACTTGAATGTATGAGAAGGGATATTTTCATCAGTGAATATTTTTAAATTGTCTTTTTTTCTCAGATTGCAAAAATAGCACTTTACATGGGAAACTAAGTAAGCACACACAAAAGAAGGTTTTGTTCGAGTTAATTTATCTCTTTGAAAGGTCCAGATATTTTACATGGAATGATAGTAATGATAACTAATTTATATTATAGAGCATGTCATTTCAGACTGGAGAAAAACTGAGAAGTAAAACTTTATTTATTTATTTTAATTTAAGCAGCTCACTGAATTAAGTCTTTTCCTTTAAGGAAACCACACTGTTTAATTATCTTTTTTAATTTCCAAAATTTATCAATCAAGTATTACTGAAGATGTTGCTTGATAAATCTTACTATACAACAGAACAACCCTATTTTCTTCTATATATGTTACATTTTGAGAAATGTTAGTTATGCATGATAGTATATCCTACAAATTTTGAGATGAAGCAAAGCCAGAATTCTGTTCATATTATTCATGTATGACTTGTGGTGCACAGAACTGTAACAATGCAAGCCACTTCACAAAGTTTTAATGTTGAACTGGCAGGACCACTTTCTCAAGGGCTTTTTTATGCCAGCTCAATCCTTGATCTCCTTTGTCTAGAAATGCCAATAATATCAACTTTTGTTTATGAGTTCTAATAGATATTATTTTCCACTGGAGAGCAAGTCTGTAAAGAGTGTGTGGCCTCAAATTCTTAGTGTCTTGTAGCTCTAAGCATGATACCGAAACATCAGAAGTAATTAAACAAAATTATATTGTAAATCCCAAGATAAAAGTGTGACTAATGATTAATTCTTTGGTATTTTGTCAAAGCCCTCCTCATAATTTCAAAGCTCTAGTCAATATTCATGTAGCTAATTCTCCCTAAGTAGATCTTTCTTTCCACTACTGAAATGTTTGTGTGCTGATTAATAAATTACTTCTTAATGTGCTAAAGATATGGTTTTAATAGTTATTTTTCATTAATATTTTAAACCAAGCTTTGGTTTTCAGAAGTATGTTTATTATATTGTACATATATATGTATTTCATCCTTCCATTGAGAGGATGAGTAAGACTTACTTTCTATGAAGGCATAAAAATCCAATGGTGCGTTTATATGGGCCTGAGTAACATTTCAAGTAAAAAACACATTTTGTTCAAAGAAAGAGCTTTCAGAACTGTTTCTGAAACTATATGTACACAAAGTAAACATATGCAGCAAATGCAAATTCTTAAATCTGTTTTTCTAAAATATACTTATTACACATGAAAATATTACCTTTCTGACTTTTCAAGTCCTTAGCAATTTTTACATCTCATTGCATTGTACAAGTTTTATCTGTTGTGCTATACACAGCTTTGAATTCATACTACAAAAATAAGCAATCTAATTCAAGATATTTGGCTACAAAACTTTCAGCTAAACAGGGCTTTTAATGGTCCATATAGTAACAACATCCACTGGGTAATTTTATTCTAATAATTTATCTATCTTGAATTTTCATAACTCTGTTAGTTTTACTTAACTGCATTTGATGGTCAAGTTCTAAGACATTCTCGTTTTTATTTTTAATATTGATTAGAATTTTCAATGAGTTGTCAAAAACTGCAATCACTCAGCCTTTCTACAACAACTTTCAGAAATTAAATTTAGCATGTAATTCTTTCCACTGCAATGTGAAATCAGGAGAATCTCATTTTATTCCTTCAGATATGTGAGTTTATTTAATTTTCCCCTATTTTGTTACTTTAGAAATGTACTTATTTTCTAGACATGACAATAAAAATGTAAAACAACTCACAGTGACCACTGTGAACAAGGAAACATGATGAATTGAATTATGTTATTTTGCATGCACTTCAAGATGTTAAAATATGCTAGTATAGTTCTACTGAGATTGAGGCAGAGATAAGTAACACCACAGAAACAACTAGATAGATAATGCAATTTTTTGCCTATTTACTTAGATGACAATCCAACATTTATAGCTAAGGAATTATATTTCATGGGACAGGGAAGTTTTACATTTTCAATAGCACATGTAAAAAGAATTGTGTTATGACAACATAGTGCTTCAAATGAGTTGCCATCAGAAACCTGTGGATTGCTTGTAGCTTGAAGCCCTAGCACGGAAGAAGAGTTACCTCTAATAAGTGAAAGCCAGTAGAATTTTTCTTGATCAGTCTTAAGAAACCTACCGTGCAAGTATCTTTAACTGAATTGCTCCCCTTAAGCTCCTTTCCTAATTAGAAAGAGAGAGGAATAGACACTTCTAGGGAACACAAGTTGGGTTCTATTTCAGACATAAACATTAAGATAAAATAAACTGTGTCTTTGAAGTTCTTAGCTTTCTCTGCTGATTATAACAGAAGCCTAGGGTGAAAGCTCAGATGCAGATCCCTAAATAACAGACATGTCTCTTCCAGAGACCTTAGAGGGTATTTTTCAGAAAGTTTTAATTAATTTAGGTGCATAACAAATTGTTCCTTTACCATATTTACTCATATAGAATTTGTGTCTAATCCTAGTCTGATTGAGGTTACTTTAAATTTATTCCATAGAAAGCCCCCTGTTGACCTACAACACAGCTCACTTTATCTCAGGAATTCCAAAAAGAAAACAAAAAAAACCCAACCCAAACCAAACCAAAAACAACAACAAAACAACAACAACCAACCAACCAAACAAAAAAACCCACAAAAAAACCAACCAAACAAACAACATACCAAAAACCTGACAAGTGATTAATTTTGAGAGACATGGTGATGTGGAAAAGAACTGGAACATGTCCTGTGTATTGCCTGAGTGATTAGTGTAGAAGTGATTAGTCCTACTTCATATCTTCTCTATGACATTTTTTATTGTCTGATTTATGTATTTTCCTATATAACATATTCCCTGCTAGAAAATCAACTCTTAACAGTAGACAGGTCCAAAGATGTGTTTTCCCTTCATAATACCATAGGATAAAAATCTTCTCTGGGCTCCTCTAAAAGTAGCATTATAGTCATGTGATAGGGAAGTAATGTACAGAGATGCTACTGCATTTTTCAAAATTATACAGGCTCATGAACTCTCCTTGAGTTAGCTTGAATGTTTCACTGCATTCTTGATGAACGCATCCTGACTCCAGTTCTAGAATTTATCTGGGCAACAGTACATTAGAAGAAATTGCCCATATTGCATTGAATGGCGCAGAAAGACATTGATGTGGAATTTGGGAATGTGTTTTCACTCTCAAAGCCCTAACATTTAATTTGACTTTATTTGTAGGATCTGACATTTATTATTTAGCAAGCTGAACAGTTAGCAGCCTTCTATCTTTTAGCACACGGACCATGAGAGGAAATGATACTGGGACAAGCCATGCAAATCAGTATGAAATTCATTACAAAGTAAAGGATAGAAGATTAAAATATTAGTAGTGTTGGATAGCATATAGTATGCTGCCTAATCTTGAATATTTAAACATAGCATCTAGTCAAGATGAACATCAAAAAGTGGGCCAAGCAATATGCTTTTTTTCTGCTTCCTTTTTCTTGGTAACAAAGCAAACAAGATATGCTATTTCTTGATTATAAAAGTTCAGCAATTTAATTATTAAGCAGTCTTTTGCATGTTAATAAAATATCACTTGGCATTAAAATGGTATATTATTAGCAGGCACCAAGTTTATATGTTAAGATATAATTGAAGAAAAAAAACACAAAAAAACCCCAAACCAAACCAAAAAACAAAACCTCTTAATACAATTAGTGCAATGTATTGCCAATTTTCCATCCAGGCTGAAACAAGCCTTCAGAGACACATTCTATTTTCTGCACAACAGCCAGCTATTTTTTTTATTTTAATGTATGTAATGAAAAAGCAAAGCAAAACATATCCTTGTAGATTGTCTCAGTACTGTGTGTGAAGTGATACTGTTACTGAACAAAAATTTATGTGTCCATATGTTTAAATTCATTGAGGAAGATGAAGCTATAATTTCTGGAAAAAAATTGTTATCAGTTAAAAATTAGGTTAAATTCCTTCAGATTTTTTTTTTTTTTTTTTTTTTAAAGTGCAGTACTATTTGTTTTGTGATGTGTTTTCTGGTTTTGTTTTGAAATATAACTATGAGAAAATGATACTTGTTTTAAAACTTAGTCTGGTACCTAAGCAAGCTCTTAAGTTACATTTGTAGCTGTTGTTTATTTTAGTTTGAAAAAAAATATGTCTTAGAGGATTAATTTTTCAAATTTCTTCTTTGAAATAATGTCAAAAGAGTGTTTAGTAGAGTTATAACAAATTATGTATCAATAAGCCAACTGAAGTCAGTAAGATTATTGAAATACCTTGAGAGCATAACCCGAAGACCTCTGCTGAATGCACAAGAATGAGAAATGTACAGTTGATCTGCAGATCTATTTGTATTTGGAAATGACCCTGTGTATTTTTTAAAATAGTTTACAGATAACAGGCTTAAGTAATTTCATCCATTTGATTAAGGGAATTTAAGGCACTGTTGAAACTATTCTCCTGAATAATTATTACCTTAATAAATACACACATATTCTGGTCTTCTCAAGTATTTTTTACCCATCCTCTGTAACTTGCCAAGTACCTACATACACCTCAGAAAATAAGCTTCTGAATGCAGTGCAGCATTTTTATTTTGCCTTGTTATCTGGGAGACAAGTTATCCAGAATTTATTTAAATTTATATTTTATTTATTTA
>JANHGN010018020.1:4586-15825 GCA_024605025.1 Megaceryle maxima
GGCAAATTCAGGAGCTGGATTCTGGACTGGATATATGCATATGGGATGGAATCTCTTGCCAGCCAGTTTAGGGTCACCTCTCCTGTTCACACCTCCCCCCTCCAGGTGTCGCCTTTTACCTTCTGCACCTCCAAATGTGGTGCACAAGATCCAACAGTGACCTTGGTCTGCACACCAATCCTTGGTAGTAACTCTAAACATTGAGTGTTGTCACTGCCAGAAGCAGATGCTGTCTGTGAAAATCTGCAGTTTAATTCAGAAAATGCAATTACTTAGAGGGGACTTTGCCAATAAGTAAAATCACTGAACTTAAAATATAACAGCCAGTACTCAAGGACTGCAAGTTTTCTTCACTTCTCATTTTAAGTATGGAACAGATCGTTGAAAAATGGAAGGAAGAACTTTCTTTCCTGTTATAGTTATGCCTCATCATAAACCACATGCTATCATACCTCTACATTTTTGCAGTATTGTTGTGAAATGAAATTATGTACATTAGAATAGACTGCCTCTTTGCCTTTCCAAGATGCTAGGTGGATGACCAAGATGTACCTGTAAGGCACTGGGAAGTAAAATATTCTGAAGGGTACTAGAGCTGCACTAACATGAATTGTTAATTGTTGTTAGTCTTTTGGTGGAGCAAAAGGAAATAGGAAAACATATGTAACTCATTAACGTTTCTGGAATAAGATGCTTCCCTGAGGAGGAGGAGGAAGTATGTTGTTTTGCTTCTTGTTCTTTGTTTTTAAGAAACATCCTCAATAATATTCATAAAATACAGTGTGATACTCTCTGCTCCTTTTATGACTTGTTATGTAGAGAATATTCTCAGATTCTGTTCAAGAATTTTTCTTATTACTTAAGTGGTCATTTTTTGTTCATCTTTAATGTAATGTGGGGTAAAGTAAATGGATGAACATACTTCTATTATTTACAAAGTTCTAAGCAGTTCTAAGTGACATTATGATGTTATTTTGTTTGCACAGAATCCAGTTGTTTGAAGATAGAAATCTACAAAACAGCAGCAATTCTGATTTTGTGTTTGGAGAAAACATGGTTGAGAGAGTTTTGGTAAGATCTGTAAATGCTGGAGGACTTTATATCAAGGTTCATGTGCTTATAATTATTTTCAGAGACTGTTCATTTTTAGCTCCTCCCATTCTTTGAGTTCTGTGAGTAAATATGATTCCAGTGATTGTTGAGAAGAAAATATCTAAATATTTGCTATAGGAGTAGTAGGCATCCCTATCTTCCCCATCCTAGGTAAGTAGTCTAGGCACATACCAGTATACACTTCTCTTTTGGTCATTTTTTGGCCTGAAAAAGGGTATATAATATATTTCATGTAAAGCAGGCCAGCCACAATAAGAGATAAAAGAATGTGGTCCCCACTGCTCTGTTTCTATCATAACTGTTAAGAGATGGCAAAAATTAGTATGAAGGGAAAATTGAACATCAATCCTAGATTAAATCCATGCCCATGTTGAACTATATTGTGCATGCTGCGAGACAGCTTAATGGATCAAGTTCTGAAGGAAACTCAAGATAAAAAGGTGGTTCCCAAGCTGAGGACTGCACCATTTAAAATGGAATTGAAATTCAGTTTCTAGTAGAAGTATAATGAAAGCAGTATGCATATATGTCAGTGAAAAACCTTGGCAACCAGAGTTCCTGGGTTATGACTTCTGACTAGGATTTAGATACAAAGTAAGAGTTGAGCCACTGAGCACTATGAGGAGCTACAAGGTGTTTATTTAGACATAAATAAGAAACTCTATCTGCAAAGCTAAAGGACTTGGAAATGTTTCATTCCTCTGAGGTCGAGTTTGTTGTCTGTTAATTTTAAACTATTCTTATGGGGCTTAAGTGCTTAAACTGGAAATTAGCTGGTATTTAAACATCTAAGTCTTTCAGTAGATTTATATCCTAATCCAGGATCCATACAATGAGGCCATTCTTCTTTATGGAAGAATGATGGACTGATTTTATGTTAATAAAATTACTTCCACTAGAGACTGAAATTGTACCATCTGGGTCAGTTTTCACTGTTAAGATACTACAATTTCTTATCTTCGGCCTAACATGCATTAAATTATTCAATGTTCTGTTTGATATGATGTATCAAGTCATTTTATTTAAATAGGAATTCTCACATCCCCTGTTTTTTTTCTAGAGTCCTGAAAAGCACCCCAAGCTGTGTAATGAATCTGATTCAAACAAAGGAGAAATTACACCCCTGTACATAGAATCTTTTCATGTCAGTCCACAAACGAGTAAGGATACTCAGCAAACAAGTACAGTTAGCTTTCCTAGTGTGTGTTTTGCTGTATCTTAGAGGATGACAAATGAGTGGTGGTCAATAATTTTCATGTATTTTCTAGTTATCCAGTTACTAGTACACTTACAGTATGTGCAGCTACCGTTGGTTTATGACATTAGAACTGGACTAACCTCAGAATGAATGATCTGGGTTATTCAGGAAAGGATAGAGTTTCACAGATTATTATTTCTTCTAATAGGTTATTATTTATTTGAAAAAAAAAATGCAGTAAACTTTGTCAATGCCTTTTGGACTTTTGAACTGCAATTTTAAGTTGGGTGCTGCTTTGATTTTGTGACTGCTCATATAAAATTACTTTGCCATATTTGTATGCTAATTGTAGGACTGAAACTTCTATACAGACAGATTTCAGGGGTTGCTTGCAACTCTGGTGTGAGCTTTTGTACTGGGCAACCCATGTAAACCTAGGCTGTGAGGGTATCCCAAACAGGCCCCTACCTTGAGCCATCTTGCCAAATTTTACACCTGTCTTTACTAATGAATATATTGGAACCTCTTTGTATGAACATTCTTACATGTAAAAAAAAAACAAATTAAGCCTATGGAAAATGTATATAAATTATGCAAATATACAAAATTTTCTAACAGTTCCTTTCAAATCTTGTCCCTTCATGTTCCTGTCAAGTATTTATTGTATATACATTACTATTCTGGATATTGGGACATGTGTCTTTCATTATTTATTAATCTGCACAGCAATATGACAGACCAGTTTCAATTGGAAAATCAACTTATAATTATTTACATCTTGTTTCTTCAAATTGTCCCTTGGGGCAAACCTCTGCAAATCCAGAGAGCACTGGTCAGTTCAAAATGAACCTCAACAAGTGAGACATTTTGCAGTATTTCAGCCTTTTTTCTCTTCTATTTGCTGCTTTGGCCAAAAACTTACTAATAACACTAAATAATAACAGACACCATGGCAATTACTGAAGTCAGACACCATCCGTTGTGATAGATTTTTTTGTTCTGAAAATATTCCCTGTACAGAAAGGATTTTGTTTCATTATGTTTTGTTTTCCCTACAGAAACAGCTTTCTTAAAGAATGCAACACTAATTGAATCGGCAGCCGCTTGTATTTCTAAACCAGTGTAGAAAATTCTTTTAGATAAAGTTGAAGTTATAACGGGAGAAGAAGCAGAACACAATGTATTACAGGTGTGTATTTCATCAAGCTCTGATGGTGAGCAGTTTTGTTGCTGAAAAGAACATCTAGATCTATTAAGGATTGCAACAATCTAAAAATAAATCAGTTTGTATTTTAAATATTGACTTTTTAAAGAAGTGTCTCTACTAACTCATTTGTCTGTAGGCTGATATTTTCTTTTTTGTATTATATACTTTCATTTTATAGTCCTTTTCAGTAAGTGACTGCTTCAGCACTTCATTCTACAGTTTTATTTTATAAGCGTCTACACAGTATACCAGCAGTAACTAAAACTGAAATATTGGAACGGATTTGACTAAAGATTTTTTTTTATGACAAAACTTTTTTTTTTTTTTTTTTAAAGAAGCAATGTGTTATCACAGTAATTTGGTTTTATATTTCATCTAAAATACCAATTATCTTTCTGGCCCAGCACAACATATCTTGCTACTCTGCATCTTCAAAATGCTAATTTCTCAGAAAATAGCAAAAATCTATCTAATTTAAAAAATTTTAACATTGTAAGTTACACTATTGTATCATTGACTAAACCTTCTGTCTTGCCTGAACATGGAAGTTTTACTCTTTTTTGGAGTAGCAGTCTCCTAGTAGTGGTACTGGTGTCCTGAGCTCCATAATATTTCTAATGGGTGAGAGAATAAGATTGTAACAAATTCACCTATGTCAGAGAATATCACAGATGATGAGCTAATAAAGAAAAAAAAAAAGAAAAAGTAAACCGAGATTCATAGTGAATGTTTTCTATGAATAGCAGAAAGTTTAGCACAGATTTGGGAGCCATTTCATTTTAAGTAATAATGTTGATATATTTATATCTTTGTATACATGCATATAGATGTATTGAAAGCAGTATCAGAAGGTTTAAAAACATAAAGTTTTAGAACCAATAAAATCAACATTGTAAATTTCCATCATGTATTTCTCTTTCAGATAAATGGCAAGCTCTTTCTATTTAATAAGCTTTCTTTAACCTGGATTGAAAGAGGCAGAGGATCCCTGAGGCTTAATGACACTTCCAGCAATAAACATGGAATGTTGCAGTCAAGGCTAAGTAAGAATTAAATAATGAAGTAACACATACACAAAACATTAAGTAACTTGTACTACTGCTGGACAAAGTAAACTTCATAGACTCCTAGAATCGTTAGGGTTGGAAAGGACCTCTAGAAACATCAAGTCCAGCCTTCATCCGAACATCTCTTTATCCATTAGACCATAGCCTAAAGGGCTATGTCTACTCGTTTTTTAAACACCTCCAGGGATGACGACTCCACTACCTCCCTGGGCAGCCTGTTCCAGTGCCTATCCACTCTCTCAGTTAAGAATTTCTTCCTCATATCTAATCTAAGCCTCCCCTGATGCAACTTGACACCATTTCCTCTCATTTTATCATTAGTAATTCAGGAGAAGAGACCAACACCAGCCTCACTACAACCTCCTTTTAGGTAATTGTAGAAAGCAATAAGGTCTCCTCTCAGTCTCTTCTTCTCTAGACTAAACAACCCCAGTTCCCTCAGCCTCTCCTCAGGAGGCTTACTTTCCAGACCCTTCACCAGCCTCGTTGCCCTTCTCTGGACCTGCTTCAGCACCTCAATGTCCTTCTTGTACTGTGGTGCCCAAAACTGGACACAATACTCAAGGTGTGGTCTCACAAGTGCTGAATACAGGGGGACAATCACTTGTCAGTGCTGCTGGCCACACTACTTCTGATACAGGCCAGGATGCCATTGGCCATCTTGGCCACCTGAGCACACTGCTGGCTCATGTTCAGCTGGCTGTCCACCAGTACCCCCAGGTCTCTTTCCGCCAGGCAGCTTTCCAGCCACTCCTCCCCAAGCCCGTAGCGTTGCCCAGGGTTGTTGTGACTGAAGTGCATAACCCAGCACTTGGCTTTGTTAAAGCTCATACAGCTGACCTCAGCCCATCACTCCAGCCTGTCCAAATCCCTCTGCAGAGCCTTCCTACCCTCAAACAGATCAACACTCCCACTTAATTTCCTGTCATCTGTAAATTTACTGAGGGCACATTCGATCCCCTCATCCAGGTCATTGATAAAGATATTAAGACTGGTCCCAAAACTGAGCCCTGAGGGACATCGCTTGTGACTGGTCACCAAATGGATTTAACTCCATTTACCACCCCTCTCTGGGCCCAGCCATCCAGCCAGTTTCTAACCCAGTGAAGAGTCCACCTGTCCAAGCCATGAGCCACCAGCTTCTCCAGCAGAATGCTGTGGGAAATGGTGTCAAATGCCTTACTGAAGTCCAGGTAGGCAACATCCACCACTCTTCCTCATCCACTGACAGGTCACCTGATTGTAGAAGGAGATCAGGTTGGTTAAACAGGACCTGCCCTGCATGAACACATGTTGGCTGGGCCTGACACCCCTGTTGTCCTGCACTTGCTGCGTGATGACCCCCAAGTTTCCATAATCTTCCCTGGAACCAAGGTCAGGCTGACAGGCCTGTAGTTCCCCAGACCCTCCTTCCTACCCTTCTTGTATACGGGTGTCATGTTGTCAAGTCTCCAGTGATCCAGGACTGCCCCAGTTGACCAGGATTGCTGATAAATGATGGAGAGAGGCTTGGCAAGCTCCTCCACCAGCTTCCTCATCACCCTTGGGTGGATCCCATCTGGCCCCATAGACCTGTGGGTGTCCAGTTGGCCTAGCAGGTCTTTCACCACTATTTCCTGGATTGTGAGGGGATTATTCTGCTCTCCATCCCTATCTTTCATCTCAAGGGACTGAATACCATGAGGGGAACTGGTCTGACTGTTAAAGACTGAGGCAAAGAAGGCATTAAGTACCTCAGCCTTTTCCTCATCTTTAGTAACAATGTTCCCCTTCACATCAAATAAAGGGTGGGGATTCTCCTTGTTTCTTTTTTTTATTGTTTATGCATTTGTAAAAACACTTTTTACTATCTCTTGCAGTGGTGGCCAGGCTGAGTTCTAGCTGAGCTTTTGCCACTCTAATGTTCTTTCTACACGACCTAACTAAATCCCTATACTCTTCTTGAGTAGCCTGCCCCTTCTTCCAAAGGTGGTAGACTCTTCTCTTTCTCCTAAGTCCCAGCAAAAGCTCCCTGTTCAGCCAGTCTGGTCATTTTCCCCACCAGTTTGTCTTACAACACATGGGGACAGCCTGCTCCAAAACCTTTAAGAGCTCCATCTTGAAAAAAGTCCAGCCTTGCTGGACCCCTTTGCCCTCTAGGACTGTACCCCAAGGGACTTTCTCAAACAGTGTTCTAAACAGGTTGAAGTCTGGCCTTCAGAAGTCCATGGAAATAGTTTTGCTGACCGCCCTCCCTACTTGGCCAAGAACTGAGAACTCTATCATTTCATGGTCACTAAGCCCAAGACACCTCCAACCACCACATCATCCAGCAGACCTTCTCTGTTTGTAAACAACAACTCCAGCAAGGCACCTCCCCTGCTGGGCTCACTTACTAGCTGAGTCAGGAAGTTCTCTTCCACACACTCCAGGAATCTCCTAGACTGTTTCCTGTCTGCTGTGTTCTATTCCCAGCAGATATCTGGTAAGTTGAGGTCCCCCACAAGAACAAGGGCTTGTGATTTTGTGGCTTCTGCCAGTTGTCTGTAGAACGATTCGTCAACCTCTTCATCCTGGTTGGGTGGTCTATAACAAACTCCCAACAAGATACCCGCCTCCTTGGCCTTCCTCAACTTCACCCATAAACATTCAACCGGTCCGTCACACTTGTTGACTTCCATGCATTCAAAACTCTCCCTAATATAGAGAGCCACCCCACCGCCCTTTCTATCTTGCCTATTCCCTTTGTAGAGCTTATAGCCACCCACTGCAGCACTCCACTCATGACAGTCATCCCACCATGTTTCTGTAATGGTGACTACATCATAGAAGTTATGGTGCACAATGGCCTCCAGCTCCTCCTGCTTGTTACCCATGCTGCATGAATTAGTTTAAAGGCACTTGAGCCGGGATAACAACTTCATTCCCAAAAATGGCCTGCCACCCTTAGGCTCAACTCTAGCAGGGCCCTTACCCCTTCAGACCTAATTTTAAGCCCTTTCAATGAACCCAGCCAGGTCATGCACAAGGATTCTTTTCCCCATTTGAGAGAGATGAACTCTGTCTGTCTCCCGCAGACCCCATGCAGCGTAAAGCTCCCCATGCTCAAAAACCCCAAAATTCTGTTGGTGGCACCAGCCTCTCAGCCACGTTAATCAGGTGGGTCTTCCTTCCTCTTTCAGTATTCATCCCTGTCACTGAAGGGATTGAAGAGAATACCAGCTGGGCTCCTGAGTCCCCAGGCGATTTACCCAGGGCCCTGAAGTCTTTTTTAATTGTTTTCAGGTTTCTCTCCATAACATCATCATTTCCAACCTGCATAATCAATAGAGGGTAATAGTCCGATGGCCATACCAGACCAGAGAGTTCCCTAGCAATATCTCTGACCCTGGCCCTAGGGAGGCAGCAGACTTCCCTATGGTGTGGCTCTGTCCAGCATATGGGGTCTTCAGTTCCCCTCAGAAGGGAGTTGCCAACTACAGTTACCCTTCTTTTTTTCTTGTTAGAGCTTGTCCTAATGCATGTTGGAGACCGACTTACCTTGTGCAACTCCCCTGATGGACCTTCATCTCCATCATCATTTTTATGTCCCTCAATTTCCAGAGGGAAACTTCCATACCTGTTGTGCAAGGGCAGCCAGGAAGGGGAGGGAGGCTGGGATGGGATTCTCCTGCCTCACTGAGCAGGGACCTGTTTTATTCATTTAAGAACATTTAAAATTGAGTAGCTAGTGTTAAGTGAAGTTGCTGAGAATCTTTTTAATGTTGCCTAATAAACTTGGCAGTGCCATGGACTGAGTCACTGGGCATTTTTTACTCAGTTTGTACACGCATGCTTGCATATGTTGTTAAGTTCTGGGTATTTCTAGGGCAGTGTATCTTTAGCTTAGTTACCAGTTTGCTCTTTTTGAGTCTGCTTTTCCAGGAGTGCTGTTTCAAGTCATTTCTGGAATGTTGTTTCTACTGTGCCATCAATTTTTTTGTACTGCATTGCACAGTTTCAGCAGATTATTTGGTTTGTATGACAGATATGTTGAAAGAAACTAATGTATTTTGGTGTTTGAAAAAAATAATAAAAAAAAAAACCTTACTATGTGAAGTTTTAGACGAAACTAAAAATAGTAATTCATGAAATACAAGTTCTAGAGCAAGTAAAAATACAGTAAAAATGAAGATGGATCCAATGACATCTCATATAAACCTTCTTATTTTAGTTATGCGAAATCAAGGCAGCTTGAGACTGATTCTCAACACCCGACTCTGGGATCAAATGGTCATAAAAAGAGCAAACAGAAAGAGCTTGTGCTTCACTGCAATAGACCAAAAGGACCACTCTATTCAAGTATTTCTAATTCAGGTAAGCAAGAGGTAAAAACCCTACCCAAATCCTCATTTCATCTAGGATTCTGAAGACTTGCTGAGGCTTTGATTTTAGCAAATGACCTTCTATGCTCTGTGAGGCTATTTGTAGTTTAGCTGTTATATTGCTTTTATTATTAAATGAGTTAGCCCTTGGTTTTAAAAAAAAAAGGTGTGAAGATGGGATACAGCCTTAGGACATTTCCAGACTCTGGTTCACATACAACTGGTGGAGTGGATGTCACTACAGTCATATGCAGCTATTAGTTTTTCTTACAGAAGCAACACTGTAAGAATTTCTACACATAGGTAGTTATATATTCCTAAATTACTTAGCTATAACGCAGCAGCTTTCTGCCAAAGTTCTTGACACAGTGCCTGCAATAATACATCTAGTGTAGGACCTCCATTTCTTAGTTGAGGAGAAAACAGATTTTGCTGTGTCACCCTATGTAAGACAATAGTCTTGGATATCCTGTTTTTCTCTAGCAAGGGATGATACATTGAGGATAGAACTGTGGTGGACTTAGTGGCAAATAAATAGCACATATATACTAGGCTGGGAAGTAAGAGCATCCATGTGAGTTTAAGGTTGTCTCTGGTTTTCACAGTAGACTTTTTTTGGGAAGGGTTCAGCTTCTTAGGCAAGAAAAATAAATCACTTCCAGGAAGTGTCACATCATTCACAAGCAAAGAACCATGTGCAAGCATTGTAAGTCTATCAGTTCCAAACAGGGATTGACCTAACTATAGCTGTGCTGCACAGCTGGTCTGCATGTGAGAATTAGAAATAACCTAGATTTACATATGTGCTGCACAGTTTTTCTAGTGTGTACATATATAAACATACCTTAAATTCTGTCCTGGCACTTCTGGACAGCAAAAAAAGGAAATGTATCAAGAAACTAAGATACATGACAGCTGTATGTGTGTGGCAAGGGTTGTAGGAAGCTGCTTTTACAGTCGTCACTGAAGAAGCTGGTATCCATCCCTATTGCTGGTAGCCAGCCAAACTAACACTGAGATTCTTAAGTGTGAAAGGAAACAGGGTCAATGTGTGAGACACCCAGCAGATATCATCAAAGCCTTGCACATAATTCAGGCAGGTCTAGTAGTCAGTGGAGACCACTCCAAGGCACCAGCACATATTTTTAACTGCCATTTAAATTTGGTTTTCCCATGTCGCATGAATGATCGATACTTTTGATTCAGGGATATTATCCAACAGGCTTCTCGTGAGTGAGGGCGAATAGTCTTACGATACTGAGAACAAAGGAGGCAGTCCATATGACTCCATTAGGTTGGTCCTGCAGGTTTGCACAGAGGGCTGACCCTGCCCCCATCCTTCACGTTTGTTTCTTCCTCCTGGCCTCTGGTGGCTTTGGAGTTTGTACAGCTATGAGTGATACAGATCAGCAAGCTGATCTGGGTGAGTTTTTTTGCATTTGCCAACTTGGTGTTTTTTTAGCTTGAGCTTTATTTGCCCTGTGATCACCCTGTGATGGTGGTATTGGCACAATGGAGAAGGTAGAAATGAAGAATCAGTGGATATATGGAGGTGAGTCCACCCCTCTTGGTAGAAGCTGGAGTTTCTATTAGATTCAAGTGAGAGAGGAACTCTGGCTTTGGAAAGAACAAGTAGAAAGCTACAGATAGAAATTATGAGACTAAATAGCTGCCTTTTTCATGGTTATGACCCTACATTTCCTGAAAAGCAGTGTTATCCTGAGAGCTCAGATTTGTCCACTGAGAATTTCATTTGCAGTTCAGACACCTGAACAACTCCGAATTGCTTTCTTCTCTGCCTGGTTGTAGGGAGAAAATTGTTTGCTGCTGCAATTCAGGGTAGCACAGAAGGCACTGGTCTGCTACTGCCTCCTAATTCACATAGCTTTTCCACCTGTATGCACTGAAATGTGTCATTCCAAACCATACAATACATATTTCTTCCTATTGCCAAGTGATACAGATAGAAATTACTCCACATGATGCACAGAAGTGGAGATCTGGTCTACAGAAGACCATATGCATTCAGTTACCCTTTGGCAGATAACCTTCTTCGTAAGAACTTAAGTAGTCTGCTGGCACTTCTGACAGTGCCCAAATGCAGTGCTTCTAGGAAGCATGGCAAGCATGGCTGCTTTATATAGTCTGTTCACCTCATCGACCCCCATATTGAATTAGGGATGTGAGAGCATGCATCCCTGCTTATTTCCTTTGCTATCTATTTTATGAAATGATCATACGAAAACTTTTCTAATTCCTTAACTTTTATTACTGTATTTTTGGCCGGTTTTTAATTTATACTGTCTGCTCC
>JANHGN010018021.1:0-49389 GCA_024605025.1 Megaceryle maxima
TCAATATATAAAGGGCAAGTGTCAGGAGGATGGAGCCAGGCTCTTCTCAGCGATGTCCAATAAGACAGGGGGCAATGAATGCAAACTGAAGCATAGGAGATTCCAAAGAAATTTATGGAAAAACTTTTTCATGGTGAAGGTGACAGAGAAGTGGAACAGGCTGCCCAGGGGGGTTGTGGAGTTAAAAACCTGCTTGGACGCGTTCCTGTGTGACCTGCTCTAGGTGGTCCTGCTCTGCCAGGGGGAGTTGGACTAGATGATCTTTCAAGGTCCCTTCCAACCCTTAATATTCTTTGATTTCTGCTGTCATTCCACTTCTTCATGTAGAGAAGGAGTAGGTTGAAAGTGAAGTTAGTAAGCTGACCAGGCAAGTCTAAGTTCACCATTTACTTGGTCTATCTTCTGGCTTTCTGCTTAACACCAGAAATAAAACACAGTGATCAACAAACATTACAGACCTAGACATCGTGCAATTTAACTGACATGTACTGTAAAAAAAATATAATAGCTCATTGTATCATCTTTTCTTTTGTTTCAAAATAAACCCCTGGGAAATGCCAGAGATACAAACTAGAGATCTATTTGTGGACTCATCCTCTTTTATTCTATGTATCATAACAAAGGCTTCCAGGGCAAACTTATGCAAGTCTTTGACAAACTCTAGAAGAGAGAATCTCACAACCACTTTTGAATAGCAAGCTAGATAAATCTGTTAGTCTGTGCTGCAGATCTCTGGACTAAAAGAACTATACTGTGAATTTGTAAGAAAATCAACTCTATTGATGACTTTGGGCCAATTGTTTTTTTAAGTTGTGCAGATTTACACAATTACATCCAAAAATTACCTACATAAATTAGGAGCCTGAAACAGGAATTCAAAGAATGGCAAGAACAAGACCAACAATAGGCTTCACAGTCAGTCTCCTTTAAGTCCTTACTATAGTCATGAAGTTAAGATACAAAAGCATTTGCAACAACAACATAGTGGGCAGAGAGTATAAAAGAGAGGCCATGAAGCCATTAAGGCAATTAAGAAAGATTAAGATTGCTTGTGGTGGAAAGACCCATTAATCAATAGGCCAGAAATCACAGCATGTTGCAGAATATACTTCACCAAAAAAAAAGAGAACAAACAGGCTAAATATATCCCATACCAAAGGTTACAGATTTCTCATTAATGAGAAATCATATTAATCCCTCGGGTATTGTTGGCTCTGTAGTTAGGTTTCCCTTATGCACACCAATGGAACAACACCAATGGAATGCATCCCAACTGATGAAGAATGCTGTTGAAAAACTCCCTGTCCACAGTTGGCACCACAGAGAGATCCAGCAGTATTTATGGAGGAAAATCAGGGCTGACTCTGGGATAGATGCTGCTCAGCATTCATCAGGAGAGGGATAGTTATTACAGTTACTCATTGCCAGCAACAACGACACACAAGCCCCCATTCAAAAATCTAAAGCTCCTGTACAAAGACAATGTGATGCTTGTCAGAAGGAAGGGGAATTCAAAATCCTTGCTTTTGCAAAATGCCTGTGGGCATCTAATGCAAGTCTTCATATGGTAATGAGGAAAGGAAACAAAGTGGGAGGGCTTCTGCATGTGTTAAAACTTGCACCTGAAATAATTGAAAATTGGCTTGGATGGGAATGTAACCAGGCTGAAACCAGCTCTAGGGCACTCAGCTTCATCTTCAGCAGCAAGGTCACCACCCAGTTCCAGGCCTATTCATGTTGTCTGAAGGACCAGCTACAGGTGGGCAGAAACTGATTTGCTAACTGCTTTTGCAGAAATAGCTACAGCTGGTTGAGATTATTCTTTTTGAAGGAAACTGAAAGGCAGAGTTGGGAACAGGTGCTTTTTCAGGAAGAGTTAGTTTCAGTAATTTTTGAACATGAAACTAACTCCTAGGACTATTCCTCAAGAGTTTTGTGCTTCTTGACTCATAATGAATTTTTGCTCACTGATTTGAGCCAATATATGGAAAAAGAAAAAAATTATCAAAACTACTGCAATGAACTATTTTAATCATCCAAACCATGCTGGTTTGGCTTTCAAGCATTTTTGCGATATGTTGTTATTTCAGGAAGATATTTATTTATTACTTTTAAATTGTCTAGTTGCCATTCAGTTGTGAAAAAATACTTTCTTAGAAAGCTGAATGTGATTCCAAAGTATTTAGAAACAATGGATGAGGCACCTGAAATGGTCTTTTTTACATTCATGAATTAAATCATCAATTTAGAGGAATTTTTATGTAGTCAGGATACATTTATTTGGCTAACATTACTAGAAGATGTTGTCAGATGCATTGTAAAAGTCGGGATGATTTAAGAAAAGAAGGTTAGTGTCATGCTTACCTCATAGTAGTTTTGTTGTAGGTGTACAATGATAAATATGGAATAAAAACCTCTTCTACTGCAGGTATTCAAGTCATCATTAGACAGATTTCCAGAGAAATCAAGTATCCACAGTGTCTCCTTAATTTCAAGCAAGGCTACAAGCATCTGGATTTTCTTAACCTATATATACTTAATTTCTTTTTTTTTTTTTTTTTAGTACTGAACAACTCACAAAATTGCCAGAAAAGCAAGAAAATTTAAATAGCAAGTCTTGCTGAAGTGACTGATGTTTAGGATTCTGCATCACTGTGAAACAAAATGTTCTGATATAGGGCACTTGCACTTGAGCTTCTGCAGGTAAGTAATTTCTTTATGCAGATTCTTCATAGTTACCAAAATGCAGTGTGGTTGCTTATGGCTGAACAAGAAGCCTGAAGAGTTGTCTGGCTCCTTGACTGCAGAGAGCCTTTTTCTGCATGGCAGTCACATTGTGCTTTTGAAGATCTCAGAGTCTATTTTGACACCAAGTATGTGATGTTGTTTTGGGAGGCAGAGGCGCTCAGTAGATGTCTGTTGTCTGCAATGATAGAGAAGCCTGGGGTTTCCAGGTTTCTTGATCTTAGTGCTATTTATTTTCTAGTAAACAAATATTTTATTGTTGATGTGTGGGTGTTCAGCTGTCACCGTAGTGTCTGAGAATATTAGCCATTTTTTAGCTGCTTTTAGTCTGTTGTCTGCCATTCCTGTCTATATAGAATCACCTCACTCTTCTCCTATTGCAGTTTCTCAATTTTACTACATAAACACATCTTCTATCATATTGTTTATCCATGCATGGAGCAAGAAAATAATCTGCCTGCACCATTCTGGACCTCTTGACATTTAGAGAGAGTTGGGATTTAGACAAACCATATAAGGAATTGCACTATTCAAGATGCGAAGTGATTAAGACATGAACAAGGATTTCAGCAGAAGCAAGGTCAAGGTAAAGATGAACTCAAGCAGAATTTCAGAGGTGGAAATAAGAAGAGTGGGAAAGGTAGTTTGATGCTATGAAAGAGCAGTTTATTGTTTTCAATTTTACACTGCTGGGATAGAAATATAAAGGCCTTTAATATACTTTAATTATACCATGCTAGTCGGAGCACAGAGATGCCAAACACTTAGTGACACATTGCTGTGGTTTCCTTTGCCTCCCTCTAATTTCTCTACTTCTCCCTCCTTCTGATTCTTTTCCCTATATTCTTTTGCTAGATGCTTGATTTGGATATTTTATATATACAAATCTCTTTGTTATAACAGGCTTTTACAATTTTCATTCACTTCTGTTCTCAGGAATTCAAGAACTCTTGAAGAACTCTCAAGAAGTCATCACAGCTCCTACTCATCATGTCTGATACCAGGGAGAAACAACACTCCCATGGAAATATGCAGTTTGCAGGTCAGACTTGTTTTGCTTTTCCAATCATCTGTCCTTCCTTAGTGGCTCGTTCATATGCTGGCTAGATTGTAGGTATTAGGTCTCCCGATGGAAAAATTCCGGTCCCAGCCACTGGGAGAACCCCCAACCCCTCCAATGCTATGCAGAGGAAACAAGAAAGAGAAATGGCAAGGATGGAATGGTGAAGTGCAAATCTTTGGAAGGGGGCATTGAGGCTGATGGACCTTTCATAGCTTGGCAGTGCCAGCTTTGGTAGGATTTTTTTTGGCTACAGATCTCACTGCAATGCCTTTTGATGCTTATATGTTAAATTCAATGTGCACGTGTAGATATTAACCAAACTATTTGGTTTTTCATGCTAGAGAAACCTAAACAGCTGAATAATTATATAGCTCACCACTGACATTTTCCAAATGTTTTTATTCCATCTGTTTCATCGTGAGATTCTACTTTTTCCAGTTCCCTCCTCGCACTTTCTATGGCACACTTTCTTCCACTATTTCAGCAAAACACTTTCTTATCTCGAGATGAGCTGTTCTTAATGGAATGGGTTAAAATAAACCAACATTTTGCTGGATAGATATGCATTGTTCCTTCCTTCTGTCCATTCTTTGTATTGTATTACTAAAGTAAATACAATTAGTGAAAATCAAAATGCTTTATGAAATCTTGTCAATTCCTTGAAACATGATTTGGGAGAAAAAGGGTTGTGTTTTTTTAAATGTCCTGGCATTGTCAAAGCATCTTGTTTTATTGTCTTAAAAAAAAAAAGTCTTTCCACTTTCTTCTTTCCAAACCTTTTAATTTTTAATGTCTTTAAACATTGTCTTAGGTACTGTAGCATGATTGAAAAATTAAAAGCTAATGTTTAATGAAAAATCTTAACTAGGTAAAAGTAAAACTTTCTTTTTTTTTTTAGTGCTCCAAGTCTTAGAAATATTTGGGTGTTTTGCTCTTAACTGAAGTTTTAAAACCCCTCATAATATGAAACCTCTAAAATTTTTGCAAAATGTATTTTTCATTTTCTCTGTGGCTTTTATTGGCTCTGGGCATCCATAAGAGGAATTTTTGAGTCCAAGTTCCTGATCTCATATCCTCCTTCAGGTTAAGCACCCTCACTGATTACCACTGTTCCGTTTAAACAGGAGGGAGGCAACCTCTTCACAAGCTGAATGTCATTTAAGGCTCTTAGGGTGGATGCAGTCACTGTGTTGATGAGAGGCAGCATGGACAGCACCAAGTTACCCTTTCACAAGTTATTGAGCGTGCTCTGTCCTGAGTCTTGCTAAGAGGGGGGAAGAAAGTTACCTCCCACTCAACTCCTTCCCCCACTGATAAATTGCCAGCGTAGCTTTAAGTCAACAACCTTAAATGCCATCAGGAAACCAGTTGGTGGTCAGCATAGATCTCAGAGAGACAAACTGTTTTGCAAATCTGTCATACTGAAAAAAATTCAGTTTCTGACTGGGTAAGCTACTCTGAATTAGAGATGATGAAGGCATACACAACAGTGATGAAGTTCACGCTTGAGAGAAGAGCCTGTACCACAGGGATAAGAACAGGAACTTTTATTTTAAGACTGGGAACAGTTACAAAGATGTTGTTCAGCTTTCCTTTGTTCCCTCACAGTTTTCTGCTAGGTTAAAACCTAACCATGCAGCCAGGTTGCCAACATAAATATCACAAGTCTCATCTTACTTGACAAAGAGTAAGCTAAGCCATACTTCTCATTGCCTTTCATAATATCTAACTCTTCCTCACCTACACAAAATTCAGCTAGTGAGTTGTTATGCATGGGCAATCCTCTTCTGGGTGCCAAGTAATGTATTCCACTCCTTCAACAAGAATGGAAATGGAGCTGGACATGAGAAGTGTTTCAAGAAGTTGTGAAATTTCCTGTTACCTATTAGATCTCAAACACAGGGCAGGTACTTTTATAACATCTGTGAGAATTCTTACAAAGAAAATGCAATATTGTTCCAAACAGTACCTTAGTGACATTCACCAGGAATGGGCCTTCTCATTTTCATTAGAGTTTTCCAAGGAATACAGATTATTTTATTTTGCCATCGTATCTACCTTGAATGGAAATGCCACCTCCTCCTTCCAGGCATTTAACTCACTAGTAGGCTTTACCTGCTGCCTTGGTCAATAACAGCAGACAGAATTTGGTATTGCTCTATCTTCTCTGTCATATAAAAAAGTCATTCCCATTCTGATTATTTCTGCTAGTTTATAGTACCAGACAATACTGATGATTCTCTTTAAGGAGTTGTTGAATGGGATGGCTTTAACAAGAATAAAGTAGCTGGATACAGGCTTTTTAAACATTGTAATTCTTTCCAAAATCATAAAAATTATCCGTTGTGAATTGCAGATTATCTTTGTGTGTTTTCCACAAATCAGTTAAACTTGTTCACATAAACTTTACATTTTGTATTAAGCCTCTCATGGAAGACATGACAGATATAGTGGACTTTCAAAAACTTAAATAGTCTCCACCAGCATCTCACACATTTACATCTCCAGTTCAGAAGGTGCTCTAGGTAAATGTGAGAAGAGCAGAAGTCCTACTGGGGTGCTTGAAGTTAGACATGTCTTGAAACAGAGCACATCAGGTTCATTCATGTTTGAAGTTTCTGTGAAACTTTCCTCTCAAATTTACTATAGTAAATTTCTGGGTTTCTAATGATTAAAGTATGAATACATAATTATGCAAATATAATTCAGTAAATAATTTTACTGTAAGGAGGTATTATGAAAGTTAACATACATGAGAAATGAAAACAAACCTAAAAAGACAGTTCACAATACAATGAAAATTCACTAGTTATTCATTGTTCATTGACCAATATTTTTGTAGCAAATGAGGCATGAAGAAATTGTGCACAAGAACAGGTCTGGAAAAAGAAATCAAAAGAATCCCTCACTAGATGTGACACTGTAAAATACTGTAGCTTTTTGAGCTCCACATGTATATTTATCTGACTACTGTTTGTATAACTTAAAACATCAAAGAATAAAAGGTTGATATGCACAGCAGAGGTAGCTTTTCTGAGATGTTTTACCTCTTGATGCACAGGCGATCTAAATATTAATATTCATCATGTTCTAATTTCCTTATTCCTATGCCAAGCTCAGAAGCACTTAGAATTAAGACTCTTCTGCTTTGCTGCTATTACATATGGTTTTGTCTGATTTCACTTCAGCTTGTACAGTTCCAGCTAAATAAGCAACTGTGCATGATTGCTTTCAAGCTTCAAACTGTGATGTGTGGAGGAAATAAAATTCCTGATGCACTTCTGATAAAGGATGATGCCTGCATGTACATTTTAACATGTGATTGGAAATTTATGACCCAAAAATCCCAATCTTACAATTAGATCTGTGTAGTTCCTGTTGCCCCCTTTCTGTATCTTTGTAAAACCTTCTGTAAGGCATCCTGGCCCCTTGGAGCAAATTACTGTCTTCAACATACCCCAGTATTTCTTCACAGTATTTATGTAGCTCCCTTCTTAATTTTTTGCTGTTCAGCATCTGGACTTCCAGAGATACATAAATTCTTATCTTTCCATGTAGAATCTGTGAAACAGAATTTGTTGGAAGTAGTGAGAAAATCAAACTTTGATAATCACTGAGAGATTCAAAGTATTTCCATAACTCATTATGCTTGTCCAAAGGATTTCACTGATGAAGGGGGCTGAAGCTCCATTTGGATGGATGGTGTTAAAATCATGTCATTATAAAATCACATAATTCAAAGAAATACTGTAAAGTACCAATACCACTGTAAGAACTGCAACAAAATTGCCAGTGTCTGGAGGAGCCCAGAGTTGGGATCCAAATACCTTAGAAACCATAGCTATTCTGGTGAAGTTGGTAAGGCTATGAACTATTCTGCCTAAAATCTCTCAGGACTTCAGACTCAGGAATTCTTGCTCTTTGGTTTTGGGGGAACGGTTCAGAGACCCATTTCAAATGCCTTCAAAATGGTATATATTACTAGAGTCTGTAGCACTGGTTAGCTAACATGTTTTTTCAGGATGAAAAGAAATCCCTATACATGTAGATAAAAAACTCCTGCAAAGTTCTTAATGATATCAAAATGAATCTTCTGTCTGGTGCCAGCATAACTTCATATACTGGTGCTCACACTTTTTTTTTTTTTTTTTTTTTTTTTCTCTCTCCACCATTCAATTAATTTTCCAGATCTGAAACAATAAAGAGAAAAGTAATTTTGCTGCTGAATTCAAGCACAACTGGGTGTTATCCAGAGGCTAAATTCTTTTCCTGCTTAACATAAGACCATAATAAGAACATAAGAGGCATACTGGTTCAGAACAAAGGTCAGTGTAGCCCAATATCCTGACTCCAACAATAGATGTAAGTGGGTATGCAGGGAAGAGTAGAGAACCGGCCTCACATATCTGATGCCTCCCCCCAAGTATTCTCCCAGGTCTCAGCTACTTACATCTGAAGAATTTCCTGAAATGGGTATAGTTCTGAAGTACTTAAAAACACTTTATACATTTCTCTTCTGTTGTCTTACACAGTCTCCCCTTGAGGCTATGTAAACTTAAGAGTATCTACTAATTGATGCTGAATGGAAGTTGGGCACCTGGATTTTGTGTCAAAAAGTGATTAATGTAATTAGGGACTTAATGATAATACTTTTTCTGTATCTTCATTATCACAATAGTTCTAGAACAAAGCTGGTGATTTACAGATATATGATGAAAAGAAGTGAGGATATGTTCCAAGTATTACTATGTTTTATTTAAAATATCTATGCAGACATTGTGATCTGAGACCGAAAAAAAAGTGTGGGTTTTGGCAGGGTAAGACACTAATATACTTTTGATAAAAGAATGGCTTGTGGGCTGAGTGAGGAGATACTCAAACTGTTCAGGCAGGGTGCTGGAGGCAGAAATAGGTGATTATCTTTGAATTATGAAGTTCTGAATAACAGGAGAATAACTGGCAGATGCCCATGGACATTTTTCAGCCTTGCTGAGGAGTAGGTGGACATGAAATGATATATATCTGTTCAGTGGCAAATTCCAGTTATATTGCTCCCAGACCAGATTACAATAGATTCTTGCATCTGTCTTCGACAATTTTTCAAACATTTCCTTTTTTTTTTTTTTTTTTAGTGAAATTTATCTGTTCTTTATAATCATACAGATTAGCTTCCTGAGATCATGCCACTCATTTACATTTCCTCATATTTGGCGAATATGAAAAATGAACAAATCTTCCTGACAGTAAGTGCTTGCAAACAACAAAGCCACTTGAATATTATGACAGGGCTTGTATAAGCACCTAACTGGCTAGGCAAAGAGAATCTTTTATTTTCTGTGCCTACTATAACCAGTGGTATCTCCTGCTGTTCTGAATCACTAGGTTCAAATCATTGGCTTCCAAGAATCCTGTAGCTGGAAATGTCGAAGACACAAAAACTCTAATGGGTCATTTTGGCCAGCCTCCTGCCAGGACATGATTATTCCCTTCATGTTATGGAGGAACTCTGTTAGTGTTTGATGAATAGCAACACTATCCACAAATGAGGCAATATTGTTCATAAACATAGAGGAGCAGAAAGAAGATACCTGTGAATGTAGTCAATATATACCTTCCTCTGTAGCCTGTGCTTTTATTCTGTATTGTCTTTAATTTTATTCCTCACATTGGAAAGATGGGAAAAGGAACACTTGCTTGATAGCTCTGGGAGAATCCAAACTGCTGAGTTTATGAACTGTGTTGGTTTCATTGTGTTAGTGAAGAGTAGTCTAAGGTAACCACAAACAGATGCCTCTTGGACATCTGCGTGTTTTCTCTAACGTGTTGTGGTTTTTTTCTTCTATGAGTGCATGTGTCGATTTTGTAGGGTGGGAGATAATCTGCTACCTATTAGTAGATTTGATGTGTCCCTCAAAGGATGTCTCATTTGATCAACAGATTGCTCCTGATGCCTAATAACTTATGAATCCACACTGACATCATCTGATCACACAGCTGGCTATTTTTCCAATGAGAAGTTGTTTCAGAAAGGATGAGGTGTATAATCTTAATTTCTGAGGACAATAGAGGTTTGGGTTTTGGGTTGGTTTCTTTTTTTTTTTGAGTAGTAGTAAACATCTTCGTTATCTGAACAAATTGTCAAACATGCTTGAGAAATGTTTATACCAACCTGTAAAAGGGTACTGGGCCCCCTCTGTAGTTGCTAAAATCTTCTGATGGGGTGAGACCCACACGAGGGAAGGGGATTGTCAGTACTAGTCCTCAGTGTTCACTTTTAATGAAATTTTCCAAGCTTTTAGTATCGACATTCTCGATCTGCAAGTCCTTTAGAGTCCTTAATGGTTTCTGCCTATGCCCACGGCAGTAGCTATGAATGTTTTTATCTAATCTACTTGGTGATGAAGCTGTATTCAATTTCATCTCATGATTAGATCTCTGCAATGCACCTACATCCAGTTACATGACTAGACCAGAGCCAAACTTCAGCTGTGGTTTATTTGAGAAGGGGTATTTTATGAGCAGCCTGCAATGTCTCCACTCTATTATTTTAAAATATTTTTCTACTGTGGATTTCCCCTTAAAAGAGTTATGATCTTGCTATAGAAACCATCTCCATTTTTGTGTGATTCTGTGTCAGTGAAGATGAGCTGATGTGCCTTAAGGATCAGGAATGTGTCAACCTTGACTCTGAGAGATGGCTCCTTGGCTGATGGAGCTATGCATTTTGTAGTCTCTGCAGAGCTGTGGGCTCTCAGGTAACACTGTAGAGCTCAAGTTTACCCAAGCTTTGGGAAGGGGGAGATGCCAATAGGGTATCATGACAACAAGGCATTTTTATGTTTTGAACCATGAGGATATGAGAGTATCTGTGCTCTGATGACAGTCAGTGATGACTGAACATGAGTCTAGATAGGTGTACTTTTGTATTCTGAGTAAGTGATACTCTCTGCCCACCACAAATCCTTCTTGAAAGCCAATTTCTCCATTCTTCCTGTGTTCTCCATTCTACCTAATATGCTTGGGGTTATACTTTCATATATGTAAATAAGTTATTCCTAAAGAAAACCAAAAGGCATGTGTGTAAAATATGGTGTTTTCTTTTGCTAGCTAGCAAGATTTTGTAGTTCTCCAATTCTAGTTTCATACATATTTATTGTATCAGGTAATATGTAAGACTGAGTGGTCTACTTTTGAATTTTTTTTGTGGTCTTTTCACTGCTTCCCTGGTAAAGCATGATAGAGATATGTAGTGTATATTCTCCAAGGGCTCATGGACAAGGAAAAGTTGTTTCTCTATAAAAAAACTTTTTCCTCTCTGGCAGTCTTGGAAGGAATTGGATTTGCTATGACTGGTTCAAGAGCTACAAGTCTCACATTAAAAATATCAGCCCTTTAGTTTAAGAAAACAGCTCAATTCAGCATGTTCTGCTTCCGTCTCCTAAACTGAACTTAGACATGAAAGGGACTAAGGTACTTTGTGTCATGAAAGAAATCATTTTCCTCCGGTAGAGCCCAGGTGGGGCGGAGTAACAGGATGGATGGGGCAAAGGTTGAATGTGCTGGAGGTGTGCAGAGATGGCAGCCTGGATAATTTTATTTGAGCTCCAAGAGAACCTGCAGACCCTATACAGAGCACACTGCTGTCAGTGGCAGAAGTTCCCAGGAGCAGGCTGAGGCCCAGTGTTTGTAAAATGTAGGTTCATTATCCCAAGTTTTCTTCCTCAAAGATGATTCCAGTAATATTTTACGGGGCTTTTCTCTGAACTATTCCTCTTATTTGTTGAGCAGAATTGCTCATTTTCTCCTTGATGCATTTACACAAAGTACCTTTTCCTTTTCATGTCTTTTTAGGCAGGATTTCCTGTCAGCGTGTTTTCTTTGGGAAATAGCATGGGATACTGATGGATCTTCCCTTTTCCTTTCTTCTTCATATGGAAAATACCTGCAGCATAGAACAGCCTTGGAAATGTCAAGTAACAGCCTGTGTGCTGTGATGTGCTGCAGTAGTAAATGCATTCATTCTAGTGTACACCAAGCAGCACAAATACGTAATACTTTACGGCATGTATACTTACAACTTACATATCCTACAGTTTTTCTTTTTTCTTTTTTTTTTTTCTTTCTCATGCAGAGCATAAGCTTAAAATATACACATCAGGTTACATATGTCTGGTATAGTGGCAGCACAGTCAGCTCCGTTCAGTAATAATACCAAATATGTAAATCCCCCCACTTTTTATAACCAGTGCTTTAGGTTGCATTTACTGTAAACAAAGATGTATTTTGGGGGGCATTTGGTTTGAGTTTATTGTTTATGTAAATCTCTCAGAATGTGACATAGCCAGATAGCTTCCTATGTTGTGCTGATCCACATTTTAGGCCAGCAGCCAAAGTATTTTATCTTTTACTTCATTATAGTGATCTTCCAATTAGCTGTGGTCTGTAATACCCTGATTTTGGTGGCAGTGGTTTGGGGAGGATTGTTTGATAGTTCTGCTCGAGAGGCAAAATGAGGGGCCTTATTATAGAAAGTGCAGAGGTTGTGCAGTAGCTGAGTTCTGTTGCAAAGTTTGCCGATAAGGGAAAACTGGCCCTTGAGCATCCATTCTATTCTGTATATTAACACTTCTAATCTGCACTGCTGATAAAACTGCAAGCCATTTGCCTTTGGAGGAATTAGTTCTGCCTCACTTGTGTAACCAGGCGATGGTGATTAACCTTTAAACTGTCCAATATTCTCAGCAGACTCCTGCTCCAGATTAGAAACTATTTAGTTATGACCAACTAAATTAACAACATTCCCTCCTCTGAAGAATAAGATTTGGAAGGTACGCATTTTAAGGTGGAATGTGGATAATGTCCTTATTTATTCACCACTTTTGCCACATAAAATGTATTTGTCATTTAAGAAGGAAAAGAAAGGAGAGAGGGATATTCATTTCAGATTGAAACAATCTACAGTTAGTTATGTACAGGAGGTGATTTGGTTAAATTTGGCTTGGGATGCTGCTTTAGATGGCTGAGCCTGTTTCTGACTTTTCATTCTTAAATAACACTTATGGTGCAGGGGGTAAAATGGGCAGGATGGTGCTTTGGTATGGGCAGCAGTTTAGGAAAAAGATTTCCTTCCTTTGAAAGGAAAGGCGATTATCTCAATTCTTTGGGAGAGTAATTTTTGGAAGTTTACTAACCTTCCTGTCACAATCAGGCAAAACAAAAGGTTTTGTACGTGGTGGTTACAGACCGACGTATCCAATGGACTTTAGCTGCTGTGATAACCTAGTACTGTACCATTGTATCTACATATTTTAAATGTGTAATTTATCAATTGAAACATACCCTTCAATACATGTGCCATAAAAGAAAAGAACAAGGGCAATTATGTAATAGTATAGTGTTTGTCTGACGTGCCTTAAATCCCCATATTGTTATTCCTCACTGAATAACAAATACAAAATCCCTGTTAGCAATGTTTTTCGTTTTACCAGTTTTATATTAGCTGCCTCCTTAAAAATTGCTAATCTAGATACTACATTAGTAGGATGTCAGTCAAACTGCAATCCACAGTGAAGCCTTCTTCATATACCAATTTAAATCATTCATGGTCCTTTCTTTGGCATTATTCAAAAGATCATAATAATTTTCTTGTGCCCACAGCACAAAAAAATCAATTATTTCCCCACAAAGACTTGAAAGTACTTAGCGAGTGCTGTAAGAAAAGCTGAGGGTTATATCAAATTGAAATTGCACTCATTACACACAACACAATTAGTTGCCACTAGTCTGGCCGGTGCTTTAATTCTGAATGGCATATCTTTATTATTACAGAAACAAGCATGCAAATGGCATTGTTCAGGATTTGCAGAAATCAATAGGATATAGTGCTGTGTGTTTGGTGGCCACTGTCACTCAGTCTGCTGTGGATTTGAGATAATGTGTGTATTTGAATTAATGAAGGGAACGTGAGACATCATAAGTGACACCCAAATAAAAGAAATGGGTACATGATATTTGTAATTATTCTACTTGTGTTTTTGTTGTAAATACTTGTGCTTTTTGTTTTTTAATCAAAGGATTAATTGCATTTTAATAAGGCATTATGATTTTCAGAGCTTTAGTTAATTAAAACTTGTAGTATATAATTATGAAGTGATGCTGAGATTTGTCTAAAGATCACCCATACATTTAGAATATGTATATTTTTCCTTGTTAAGCAGTTGCTACATTTTGGGGGGAGGACGAATTATATTAAATGTTTGAAGGATGATGGCAGTTCCAAATGGATTTCTATAAATGGCAGCTAGGAATGTAGATTATGTTGTTGAACAAATTAAAGTGGAGGAACTACTGGGGTTGGAAACACTTTTTGGCTGCAATGCTAGAACATTCATTTGCACGAACGTTAGCTTTCAGCCGCAGGAGTAAGAACAGATGTATTTGTTCAATGTATCATATCATTCCGCCCATTAGGTCCCAGTGAAATTGCTGCAGTTTGAAATTCTGAATACAGGCCATAAATACTCACTGGTGGTGCATGGTAAAGATTATCTTCCATGTGACAAAAGCATTTTAAAAGGAGGGAGAAAGTAGGTGTGCATGCGTGTGTGTGTACAGACAGCTCTATATATCAACTTGTTTCCCTAATAGACATGAATATTCCTGGTACAAAGCTTTAATCACTCACGATCTAACCTGTGACATATATATATGTATATATATAAAAAGACTGCTTCCTGTGGGAGTATATTATGTACGGATTGATAGATTAATTGCCAGATAGATAAAACAGAGTTAGAGTAAAACAGTATTAGAAAGTTAAAATCTTAATGTTACAAATTAAGCTTTCCTTTGGCAGTATTTTAAAAGAAAATCTGCTCTTATATTTATTCCAATCTTTTTGTAAGTGTATACTGGAAATTTTGGTGGGGTTTTTTTTTGTAATATAAAGGGGGTAAAACATTGCTTTGCTTTTGAATGGCGGGGGTTGGGTTTTTTTTATTATTTCCTGTCAACTATAAAATGAAATACATGTTTATGCAGAGTAGTCCAGCACAGTCCTATCACATAGTCGCATGAACCAGAAAGGGTTTCTAATGCTCTCTCTTGAAGGAAGGACCTTAAATTAGACCTCAGCATTTCCTACTTGGAAGCTTGGCTCTTGCAATGCACTTATATTCGGCTTGCAGACACTTTTTGAGACAAACCCACTCAAGAGCTTAAAATGTTCCATGCAAGGTGGGGAGATGAAGCCTGCAGGGAGGGCAAAAGAAAGAACAAGAATTCTCAAAAATTTGTTGACTTCAGCACTCAAACCAGAATTTTATTAGGTATCTATAAATGGATTTTAAGTAGGATTTTCCCATGTTTTTTCCCAAAGCTGATTTAAAATCTAATATTATTAGATTGGTCACAGCCTTCATATTTTAACTGTCAAACCTAAAGCCTGAAAGGTGATTCATTCAAAGCTTGCTAAAATATTTGCTCAGCAGCACAATAGTGTGTGATGGAAAATAAACTCCTCTAGAGCATCTCACCCTATCAGCCATGGCCTGCAGCAGGAAAAGAATGAGGGAAGGTCAGTCAATTATGTGTGGTAATCACCGTAAGCATATTATCTGAGACACAGATGTCTTCCCTGACCCCACACGACATAGCTATTAACCCCACAGTAGTATAAAACTGGGGAGGAGGAGGAGCCAGTCCCCTAGGTAAACCAGACCTTTTCAGTCAAGGCTTGTCCAGCAGCTCGGCGAAGTTGCGGCGGCGGCGAGGGCGCTGTTGCGGGGAGCTGGCCCCGGGCACTGCGGGCGGCACGGCCGCCTCTCCTCTTCCGGGACCTTTCTATAGACCTAGTCATGTGAGATAAATAGTTGCATCATCGGAAAAATGAGACCGGCAAATTGACTCGTGGAGATATTTCGGGAGTGTAAACAGCCCGAGAATGCCGGGCGCTGCCCGTGTTTTTACGGGAGCAACTTTTGTGTTCCTGAGTACACTTACACAGTTGATGTATTAGTGCTGATAAAGCATAATACCACTATCATGCAATCGTCTAATGCTTCTAGAAAACAGAGATGATTTGCTCATTACACTGAGTAATGTGCTGATTACTACATACGGCTCCAGTTCCTTCTGTATTTACTTCAGAAAAATGATCAGCTGCCTATTCAAGTGAAAGGGACTTTTTCAGTGTGATTGCTCAAACACATCAAGTAAGCAAAGCAGATTTTTAAACTGGCTATTTAAACTCTTGAAGCTGAGGGCTCGTTTAAAAGTTTGCATGTAAAATTTGGTTGCTGTGTAGAAAACATGCATTAGTAAGGGATGCAATGCTCCTCACCAGCTCTTAGCTTTCTAACACCAAGCATTAACCCCAAGAGTAGATCTGTTTATTTCTTTGTAGCCTTTGGAAAATCTTTTCTTGAGGTCATGCTTTGTTAACTTTGGGAAGCCATTTTGTATTCTTCTATCAAAAGGATGAATGACCATTAAGCAACGTGAGCTATTGCAGTGCTGCACAATATACAGTGCAAAAGTCCACAGCCTCCCAGATTTGTGTTTTATGTCCTTTTTAAATAATGGATTGTAATGGCATTCTGGTCTTCTGGCATCCGTGTAACTGAGATCAGATTGGTCTCTGTGAATTCCAGAGCTTGAAGGGGATGCTTCACTCATCAGATGTGTCACAGAATGCAGCAGAGGAATCCTCAGGTTTCTTTTCTGACAAAGGAAATTATTAAAAGATGTTCTCATTGCTACTCTCTCCTTTCCCAGGGTTAATCACCATGTGAGTGAACATTTGCATACATTGCTGAGCTACAGGTTACAGACAAGGAAAGTGGAGGCTTGTGAGCACTGGGATAAGCCTAACCACTAGACTCCCAGGAAAGGAAAATCTATTAGAGATAAGGGATTTTGTCGTGAGGAGAAAGCACAGGTTGCCTCTGCCACCAGCCTCAAGGATGACCTGAAAATGGATTAAAAGATTGATGGAGGTGACTCACTAGAATAGCTGGCTGAAGAGAGTGTTGCAGGTTCCCATCACAGTCACTACTGACCAAATTCAGTTGGAGTTCAAAGAAGAGATTTGGGCTATCCTTCCCATGAGCAAATCCCCTGTGGGAGTCTCAGCTATGTAGAAAGATACCACTTGCATAACAGATACTCCTTCCTACTTTTGTGGTCAGTCTTGTATTTTGGTCCCTTACTAAACTTCCATCCTATTGTCATTTTAGCCCTATGTCTAAATGTTGCTAAGTAACCTCCTGTGTCAAATACTTTTTTCTGCTGGGAGAGAATCTTGCATCAGTCACCTATTGTCACTGCCAGATTAGATACCGTAATGTGCTCAACATGGGACTGCGCTTTACTTCTATCTGGAAACTGCAGCTGATACAGGATTTGTCAGACTACTTTTGTTAAGCAGCATCTTTTCCTTGAGCATATTAAAGCAGCCCTGACCAACAAGTACAGTTTCTTTACTGGTCCCTGGGCCAATTTGTAAATGTTGGAGATTTAGGATTTGGGGTTTTTACTTTACCTTTTAGCTTTAAATCCTACCTGTTTGAGTGAGCAGCTCTGCTGAAGAACGGATTGCTCCTTTTGAGAGCAGTGTAGCCTGTAAATTAAAACCTTACCTCTGAAAGAGAGTAAGCAGTGCATACCTGGAGCTTTAGCAAGCTGTGGTTTCTATCATGTTTTCTGTGGGGCCAAATAAAAGCCAAATTCTGACGATCATTTGTGTAACTAGAAATCAGGAGTAATGCTATTTAAATAATATATAATTAGTCTAGAGTGAATGAGAATGGAACTTGGTCCCAATTGATTATATATTTCAGGTCAGTTGAAATAATGGAATAGCCTTTTCTGTCTCAGCTTAATGCAGTTGTTCTGAAGAGTTCATCACCTGCTCTTGGCTCTCTTTCCTATTTCCAGCTGATAAATCATCTTTAATGTGTGTCCTAATATTACTTTTATATATATGCACTGGTTATAATTCTGTGTGACAGCAATGGGGGGGAAAGAGGGGAGCAGGCAATAATTTCACTGACACAGAAATTGCTCTAAAAATGCATTAACGTGTCTTAAGTATAATTGACATACTTTGAAATATATATTGCTTATAAGCAAAATTAAATTTTGCTAACCAAAACCAAAGGTAGGCAGAACTTCTGCAGCATCATTCCCGGATACAGGAATTAAATAGTAATGATGGTTTCTGTCAATATATTTGTAAGCTATTACTAAATTCACATGTAGAAATCACATGCCATTCAGACATGTTTTGTTGGTTAACATTTTATGTGATTATTTATTTTTCTAGAGGAAATATTTTATAAAACCCATAGTAATTTCAAATACATGATTTACCATGTTAATACTTGTCACTTATCACATGCTTATCACATGCAACCAAACATATGTTTTATCATTTGCATAAAACCGTCTCCTGAATTGTGAGAACAATCTGAGAACTGTTGAATTTTATTCCTCCCAGTAAAGCTATAGCTGTTTTAGATGCCAAGGAGCCCAAAAATACTGATATTCCCATGCTACAGAAGGAAAATAGGATGGTTGTAGGGAAATTAATCACTCACGTCTGATAACTTAAGCATGAGAAACTGCACATATGAATTGCGTTCGGTACACATTTGGACACTTCACCTGCACACTGCAAACCACTCCCATCTGCAGCATTGCTAGCCTCACTGAGAAGCTTCGAATAGCTGCAGCTGAAAATAAAGTACGAAACATGATGTTCTGCCACTCTCACCCATTGCGCTAGTTTGAAGGGCAACATAAAGACAGGTCAAGTCTGACTCAGTGACAGATAAGCTGTGTCTTTGCCTGCCTTTTTTTTTTTTTTTTAACGTATTTGGCCTTCCAAATCATCTAGTTGCTTTTAAAAAAACTAATGTCAAGACTATGTGCCTAGGCTATATGTCAAGAGATGCATAAAAAGAAGTTTTCTATAAATGCTACAGTATGGTGACAAAGAGTTTTTTTGCAGATTATAGTGGTGTTTGCATGAAGTTTCCAAAAAAACAGAGAGGGAGGAGCTTTCAGCGCTGCAGTGGATCCTGCAGGTGATACAAAGCATTTTATAGGTGAGATGTCCCAAATCAAACCCAAAGTCGTGTTGGCTATACCTACAGCATAAGCAGGAGATTGTTTCTGCAAACTGATGTTTACTATTTTATTAAAGGACTGGGAACCTTTGGGAAATGTATGGATAATTTCTAAACACAGAAGTCGTATTTAGACAGGTTAAATATAGGTGTAAACTCAAAACTATGTCTTTGCATCAACCCAAATTTTCTCAGTATTAAATGTTTCTGCCTACATCTGTCAAATTACTTGAGTCAAAATGTATTTTCAGTATGCCTTTAAGTTAAAGGGTAAAAGGGTTAAGTTGCTGTCATACCAGATATGTGCTGCCCCTTCCATTTTCATAAGAACATCTCACCTGTGTTCTCATCTGTAAACATCTATCTTACAAAGAAAAATATGGCTTGCGTACAAATGCTAGGAGTAATTTTTTATCTCCTACTTAGCTGTAATCAAGCACAGTAAATACAAACACTTGGTCTGAAAGTCCCGTGACATTTAATAAAATTTTGATTGTGAGTCAGACTTAAAGTACCCAATTTTCTTCTGTGAAAGTATTGTTCTGCTGTTAGCCAATAAAGCATTTCAAATGAAGTTGATACAGAATGTACTTCATTCTTAAAAAAAAAAAAAAAAGGGGGTTTGACATGTTTCATTTTGGTTTTAAGGAACATATTGACAGAATAAATTACATTGTTCTGTTTGGTAAGACATGGGGACTGGAGTACCTCCAGTTAATAGCTGACCTCAGAATATTTCAGGTAATTTTCTTCTTTGCCTGATAAAAGTTAGGTAGAAACAATAAACTGGGAATCTTTAACTTCTAACACAAATAGGAAAACCAAAATACTCATTTCTAGGACAGTTCAGTGCCCATTAATGGCAGAGGCTGTTTGCTACTTTTGAAGAGGTCTTCAGTATTAGCTACATAAGTATTGATCTTACAGAGTACAAACCTGCAGAAGGAAGTATGAAAAAGAAAGCTCAGAAAGAGGAACCATGGTTTTGCTCTACTGTTTCCTGTCTAACGCTGTCCAAGGAAACAGTGATTTGGATGCCAGTTCTGCAAGCTCCTGAGTGAAGTTGAGAAGTGTCAAAGAGACTGGCCTTGGACTTTGATCCAGGGTCTGATGTATCAAGGTGATGAGCATTTTGCAGAAGATCACCAATAGGTTTTATTGACCTCTGTTGCACTCAAAATCCTGCAGATTACTGTTCCCAGAGCTCTTAGTGACTATCCTCTTTGTAACAAGTGTTGGTTGTTGCTGTCATCTAGGCCTGTTTAAATGCCTTGTGCCATGTTTTTTTGCAGTAGTGTTGCACACGTACTGGGTTTAATACACTGTAGGATGTGGGTGCCAAGTCTGTGCTCTTTCAAGCTGGCGTATTGGTCATTGTGTTGTCTCATCATGGATTCTCACTTCATCCTGATCAATCACTGCATCCTTGGGTGTTACTTTACATGCTCGCTACCTTCTCTCACTCACCTTCCTTGCCCCCAGCTGCATCAGCTCTTTCTCTCCACCAGGCATTCAGACTCAAACCTCAGTCTTTCCATGTTTCTATTCTAGGTCCTGTGTGCATACTGAAAACACAAGTTAAAAGAGTGTCACTGATGCTCACAACGTCCATGCACATCTTTTCCTGATATTTGTCTTGCACATCCAGTCACCCACACAGATGCAATTTGTGCAGCCCTCCCTCCCCTGTGAATGTCTTTCCTTCTCCATCACTTTAGCCTGGCTCGGCTGCAAAGGCATGCAGCAAAACAGCTGGTTGGTTTTTTCTCTGCCCTTAGCAAACCCTGGATCAACTCTCCTAATCCCTACAAAGGTTACATCCTTTACCCTTTCCCACAAAGCACTGCTCCTCTCTGACCTCTCACTTTCTACATTCCCCTCTATGACAAGCCCCTCATCTTGTTAACAGCTTTAAGCAAAAAATTGTCTTTTTACCTCAAGGAAAAAAATAATCAAACCAAACCTGGAGGAAAAAAATGCAGACAGCTCCATTTGAAAGATTTTTTATGCTAGAAAATTGCAAATTTACTTTTCCATTCCTGGCATATTTCCTTCAATCATTGCTGCATTTCAGCTTATCTGCCTGTCATGTCTTATGAAGATACTTTATCTTCAGCTTTGATTTAGCAAGGCCAAAACAGAGCTCTTTTGCTTCTCTTCTGTACTCTGACTCTACTTTGACTCCTGTTCTTGGTTACACTGACCAAGATTATTATCACTCAAACCTATTAACCTGCCATTTTGTCCCTCCGAGGTAGTGGCCAAGCTCGTATTTCTTTTGGTAGTAAAACAGAAATCTCTTATCTAAACCTTTGTTTGTTTTCTTGCATCTCTTTCTTTGTGGTCTTTCTTCTCTTAAATGTACATCTTCTCTCTTTGATACACACAGAAGCCCAGCCCCAGTCATGTTTGTTACTCCAAGTACTCGGTCTTGTTCATTCCTCCTCTCTTATGCCTTCCCATTGCTCTCACCTGCTGGTCTACCAAGCAGATGCCTTGCCTCCTAGCTGTCACCAGCCTGCACCCTGTTCCTGTTTATTAGCTTGTATGGACGTCACCATTTCTTTTTACCACAAATAACACCAAATGGGCTCATTTGTGAGGCTCTCTTATTCTTCAGCCACATCTGCTGCAGCAATGACTGGTGAAAACACCCTGGGGTAATAGCCAGTGCATAAAGTTTTATTTCTGTTAGGAGAAGGGAGGGGGTCAGGAAGGTCTATGTAGATACCTCCAGTGAGAGCAGGCACACATCTTCCTGATTTTATAATATTTGTTTTCCAGCTTGCGTGTACTGAATGAGTTATTTGACTATAAACTGTGCAGCACCACCTCTGTAGGCTCCTAATCCCAGCCAAAATCTCTGTGTGTCACTGCAGCTACCTCACTGGGTCACACCCCACTTCACAGTGGTGTGCATTCTGGAAATCTCCTGTGTTTGTATCGATAGTGCTCACCCCATACTTAATGATATATCTTTCTCAAGCAAGCACAAAATGAGGGGCTCCATTAAGTGCATCAACCTGCAAAAGTCTTATGTGTATGTCACATACGTTTTGTTGAATTTTCACAGTCATCATGTTTATCTTAATTTAGTGATATATTTTTGCTCAGGAAAACAGGAGCTCCAGGGCAGAGACAGACTCTGGCAGCTGTAAGGAATGATTACTTTCCAGTTTGGCTAATGATATAATCCACTGTGGTTGCAAGTCTTGCTTTCCTCTTTAGATGATGTCAACATTTCCATGAGCTACATGTGTTGTATTCATAAGTGGTGCTTAGAATATGTGTTCTGTAATCTCCTCCTTATGCCTGACACTTTACACATGTATTTATCTACTAGGAGTGGTGACATTAGCTTGCTAATTTTGCCAGTGCACTGTACCAGTGAGGGTGTGAGAGACTCAGAAGAATATTTAAACTGGCAGAGAGAGAATTATTGACATTAGCTATGAGTACTTTGTAAGACTCTGTTTTGGAATGTCATTTGTTAGAAAATCTTTTCTGCTGAAAGTCATCCATCATCCCCAGATGGACCTGCAAGCCTTACAGAAACCTCTCTTCCCAAATCCCACTCCTTGCCAGTGACCAAAGGTACTCACCTATTGACATTTGCAGATTAGATATACAGATATTATTCCCTGAGAAGAAGTGGAGTGTGCAAATGGTATGATAAGATACATTTTTCTTGGCTGCTAAATGGACTTCAGCAGTGAAAAAAAATGCTCATTTGTGAGAACTCCACCTACATGTCCCTGTGCATCCATGGAACTCAGGGTTTTTTTATTAACTAGACTGTTTGCACAATATTCACATGGTGAAGATCCTCAGTAAGAGCTCATACTGCCCATGTAAGTGGGTTTTTTTAAAGAATCAAGCTCTTACCTCTCAAAATTACATTCATATGTCATTGTTCAATATGTATGGCTGACTACTATAGAAAGCAGCAACAATGGGGTACAATGCACTAATTTTATCCCACTTTGACTTTGAAAATATAATCGGTACTTATAAAAATTGTAAATACTACAGAATCATTCTAGTAGGATTATTCTAAAATGGAAGTGCTAATACATCAAGCAAAATAGCTTTGCTAGTCCTAACTGGCTCCTATTATTACCATTATCAGAGAAGATACACCTCCAGCAACAAAAATGTGATGGACCACCAGTAAATATGTTTATAAATATATTTATATTTTATTTGCAAGAGAGCCAAGATTTAAGGAGATGTCTGTTTATCTTACAGTGAACTTTATTCTTTTGTATGCCATAGTTAGTGTAACAAGTGCAAGCTCTTACATCCAAGTGGCCAGGTCTCATCCAGTTAAATAAATGGTAGCCCAATAAAATACACATAACCATTCTGGCAGTACACTGTTCCTCTCTGCATCAGGTGACAAAACACAATTACTTTTGATGCATTATGTATTTATAATATTACCCATAAGTGCCTATTGTAAACAAGTTGTTAGATTAACAAGCACAGCATATAAAGTATCATTATAAAGTACTCAATCAGCATTACACAGGGTTGTATTTTTCCCTATGAAAGACAATGCCTGAAGTGAGGGGTTTTTACCTCAGGTTATGCTATAAAATCTATTTTTTTATATCGCTGTTCCGAATGTTAAATTGTCCATCATGAGAAACTGCAAGAAGAACAGCACACTAATTTGGACTTGGTTTGGGTGAGAAAGGGCTACAGACCAGTCAGTGTTTGATTTTGACTGAATTGAAGATGGCATAAACACCATTGCCCAGTCACCAGTGGCAATGTTGATCATTTCTATTGTGTCCTTTTTCATGAAGTTTTCGGCAATTATGTTTCAGATGCAGCCTGCTCCTGCTGGCCTGAAAGCTGCACAACCTCCATGTGCTAAAGGTGGTTATGTCAGTACCATATCAGAGCGTCCAAAGCCAAAACCTCACCTCAGGAGTCCCATCAAATGTAATTGCACACAGCCAAATCTTCCTGGACTCTGCAGGGATTCATCTTATCCTCATCAAGATGACACTGTGTCAATTTCGGGACTGTCACAGCAGCACTTGTAGGAGCATGGCAGCCACACAAGGAAAACTAAGGAATAAGATAACACATGGCCTCTACCTGCCTTAGGGAGAGCATCTTTTCAAATGAAAGCAAGTGAAAACAGACATCACTTCTTTTTCATAGCCCAGTACACATCAAGATGATGGTGGCTAGCCTCTCACTGCCTGCTGAAATAATGCTCTTCTTAAACCTAGCACCTTAGTACAGCAGCAATGGATCTCAACATCTCTTTATTCCCAATGAAGAAAAGGGTTACATGTAGACATTGCCAGTTCTATAAATACCTTCTGAAGTACAGTTTAGTTAGTTTGTAAATTGTCTGGGTTGGCAGACTCAGTTAAATACAGATTGGGCTTGTGAAATGTGCCCTAATCCTGGCAAGATCTTCTTCATAATAATGGAAAAAATAGTAGCAGTGGAAGTGGTGATAGAAGAATGTAAGAACTCATTTGTTAGCAAGGAAGGTAAGATGAGACAACAGAAATGATTGATAGAGAAATGCAGACATCTTCAGAGCTTTTTATATTCTGCTGTGCAATTTAAGATTCTCGGGTAAGAATATAAGTTCTCAATTCATGTAGTTCAGTTCAAGATCTTTCGTTACTGATGGAAAATGATCTAGCATTTGTTATGGAACAAAGTTGGAACTGCATAGCTGAGATGTTTAGGTGAGATGGAAGGATTTGGTTTGGTGTAACTAATAAAAAGAGTGTAATGTGCATGAGAGGGTTGTACTGGCATTGATGTGTGGATTAAGTCTTTGGCTTTCATCTTGTTTAAAATGGAGCTGGTTACCAGCTCAAAAAACCCGGTCTGCTAGAAGATGCTGATTAAATAGGTAAGACCTGGCACAATATTAGTGTGAGACATATCTGCCAGACAGCATCTGTTTTGACAGTTCATACTCAGTATTTAATAGAACACTGAGTTGTCCAAAATGCCTTGAGATAAAATAAACTGTTGCCAGCAGCCTGCTCTCCCGCTGGTTTAGTACATCTTAATAGCGATCTTTTGTCCTCGGCTGCAAGGTGATTCCTAAACATATATTCCAAGGTTTTGTTTGCAAAATGACAATCAGCAATTTATGCAATAAGTGTTTATATTATTTACAACAATAGAGAGCACTGCTGATAGATTACTTTGTGGAAACTAGTTAGTTGTATCATAAAGGCACAACTTGTTGAATAGGCAAATTAAAGCATCTATGCCCTCTGCAAAATCCTGATGAGTGGATTTATTTGGGTTGGTGGACATCTGGTTAATCCTAGCTGTCTTCACTTGGCCACTGATGTGAATTCCTCACATTGTGAGGAAATTTCTTGTTAGCTGTTAGCTAAAACCAATGAGATTTGACTGAGCACTCCATACGCGTGGAAGGCAGCCAGGATGTTGTTTGGAGAACACATGCAACGTGCTTCCTGAGCACTTCTCAGCTGTTGTCTATTCCTAATGCTCTGGGTACAGGTGAAAACTCTATGCTATGACAGATAGGACAGATTCATGCTTTTCTGGGGGGAAAAGATTTCTGAGTCTTTTCACTTTGATACAGGCTCTTCAAATAGCTGTCTCCTGCTTGCTTTAAAAGAGGAGTATTTGGTGCTTATTCTAGTAGAATGTCACTACTATTAGAAATATATGTCTGTCTAGTTTGGGGCTGGACTGTGAAAGGAGAAGTGTTTACCACACTCAAGTAAGCAGAATATCTCAAACACTTTGATTCCTCAGCATTCCCTGAACTTTGTCTTTCAGGGTGGTGACCTAGCCTAAGGAAGACATTATTTTCCTGCGCATCCATCTCCCCTCTGCTGGAATAAAATTAGATCTCGCAACTGTTTTCATTATTGAGAAGTCATGAAGTATTGCTTAGTGGAGGTGTACAGAATCACAGTTCTTTCTTTTCAACATTTAGCAAAAGGTAATCTTGGATAAATAACTTCCCTTTCTTGAGATACTTTACATGTGTGGGATAGCAAAGGATTTTATTTAAAATCTATGTAAGGGCCATTAGAAAAAGGAAAATTAAGTGAAAAGCTTTCAATGTGCTGATCAAGCTTTATCATATAGCTTCAGGTATCCAAAGAATGTGGCTGAAGGTCTCTTCACAGCCTAAAAAGTCTGGATTAGAGATGAGTCATTCTGATAAATGTGATGTAGCAACCATAAATTGAGGGAAACAATTGGAAGGGCTAACTGCAGTTATATCATTCCACTTGACTGAGTGGATTTGTTTGTTTATTACTCACATTTGTAAGATGCAAGGATGCAAGGACCCCACCAGGTTGAAAATGTGAAATGTTTTGCTGTCATGCAATAAAAAATCCCTAGCAACATTTACTTTAAAATGTTACTGATAGCCAAGTTTGGAGTTTAGAAATTTACTGGTACAACTATTTCCTAAGCAATTTTTCTAGAGACGTCTGCAAAATGCAAAGTTGAGATTGACAGTCTGATGGAATCAATCTTATTTTTTATCTTAACTATTATAAGCATTTGCTAATCTGTACTTGCTACTTGTTACCTTGGTTAGTGTTAGTGAAACACTAGCTTTGATAATCAGTAGTCCTTGGAAACAAAATTTGCACAGAAATCCTAAAATTCAAATCAAGATTTGAGATTTTTAGTTCTAATTCACTTGTGATCTTTAAATAAGTGCATTCCAGGCCACGTGTAATAGCCATTAGCCCATAAATGATTGAATGATTAAACCGTATAAGGATTTGAAAACAGAATCACAGAATTATTGAGGCTGGAAAAGACCTCTGAGATCATTGAGTCCAGCCTATGACCTAACACCACGACATCACCTAAATCATGCCACTAAGTGCAGCATCCAATCTTTTCTTAAACACCTCCAGGGATGGTGACTCCACCACCAACCTGGGCAATCCAGTCCAGTGTTCTTCACCCTTTCCGTGAGGAAGTGCATCCTAATAGCCAACCTAAACCTCCCTTGGCACAGCTTCAGGCCATGCCGTTTTGTCCTGTCACTAGTTGCCTGAGAGAAGAACCCAGCTCCCACCTGACTACAACTTCCCTTCAGGTGGTTGTAGAGAGTGATGAGGTCCCCCCTGAGTCTCCTCATCTCCAAAGTGAACAACTCCAGCTCCCTCAGCCACTCCTCATAAGACTTTCCCTCCCAGTCCCTTCCCCAACCTCGTCACTCTCCTCTGGACCCGCTCCAGCACCTCAGTATCCTTCTGGAAGTGAGGGGCCCAGAACTGCCCACAGTACTCGAGGTGAGGCCTCACCAGTGCCGAGTACAGGGGCAGAATTACATCCCTAGTCCTGCTGGCCACACTATTCCTGATACAGGCCAAGATGGCGTTGGCCTTCTGTCCCACCTGAGCACATTGCTGGCTCATGTTCAGCCAGCTGTCAACCAGCACTCCCAGATCCCTCTCTGCTGGGGCACTCTCCAGCCACTCCTCCCCCAGTCTATAGCGATACATGGGGTTATTGTGACCAAAGTGCAGGACCCTGCACTTGGCCTTGTTGAATCTTGTACCATTTGCCACAGCCCATTGACCCAGCCTGTCCGGGTCCCTCTGCAGCTTCTTCTTACCCTCCAGGGTATTGACGCTGCTCCCCAACTTGGTGTCATCCACAAATTTACTAATGGTAGACACAATCCTCTCATCTAGGTCATCAATAAAGATGTTGAATAGAACTGGTCCCAGAACACTGAACACCCTTTAGAGCGTTCTCAGCTCTTAGCTGAATCAAACTATTGAAGTAGGAAAGCATATGTCTTTTTTTATTTCATAGTTCTTTGGGAGTGTTGCTTTCTCTGGGAATGTTGCAGGAATCTTGTTGCAGTTTACCAAAACTGGGGATGGTGGTGGGTAATTCAGTAACTTAAATTAAGAATTACTTGATCTATTCTGTCCTTTCAAGACACACATTTTTCTCTGGTGTAAAAGATAAAGCTGTATAGCCAACCTAGATACATGTTGAGTCATTAAGGTTTTTCTGAGCACCCTCTGCCAAGAACTAGCTGTCAGAGGTCCTCAGCATATTCCAAGATCACATCTTATATTTATAGAAAAAAATACAGTACTTAAGAAATGACACGCATGTAGATGAAATGTAACAAGTCACCAATTTGCAGCATAGTTCATTTGCACATAAATACATAAAACAACAATAACTTGACAGAGATTTATAATTTTTGTAGAGTCAAATAAACAATTTTATGCACTGCAGCATCTGTTAATATGAACAATTATGTCTCACTAAGTTTATAAATACATATATACATGAAGAAAACTTGTAAATATCCTTTGTATTATCTTGGAATTATTGTCCAGGTAGAAGGTTACAGTAGAACGCAAAATCATCATCTTGTCTGAATTACTGTCACCATGGAACAAATTGGAAAAAAAATTATTTTATGTCAACCAGTCGCACCCCACTGCACACATGGATGTCTCCTAAAGCCATCAAGATAGTATCTGAGCACATAATCATAGCTGGAACAGTAAGGAATCCTCTTTTTCTGCAACAACCAAACAGTACATTGAGCCCACAAAGGCACAACCAACATTGTCACTCTCAGCCAAAGTTAGAAACAAGATTTCTGCCTTATGGCCTTTGAGATATCTTTTTTTTTTTTTTTTTTTTTTTTTTTTTTTTTCTCTTTAATGTGCAGGCAGGAAATTTTGGAGACAACCTTAGCATACTAAATAACTTGTGTAGCTAAGGTTAAAGCTGCAAGCTTTGCAGGTCGCTAGAATTTCCCAAACAGGAATAAAGTAAGCTTAAATTATGTTTAAGTATTTCTAGGTCTATACAATTGTTCATCCTCTTTTTTTCCAAATCTTCCTATGCTGAGGATTATGGATTTAATCACTCTTAATGTATTTACCATACTAAAAGATTTAATTGCTTCAACCAAGCTATCTGACTATATACATTTTATTCAGAATTCACTGTGTAATTCTTATATAAACATACCAGCTGTATTTCTTACAGTAAAGCTCTGTTTCAAGGAAAGCAAAATAACTTTCTTTTGAAGACCTTATTTTATGGGATACTGAATGCTCCAAGCACCATAAAATCTGCAGTAGGTGCTCAGCACCACACAGAAAGTGTGCAGTTATTGAGGGCATCCTTTGTTAAAGACTGAGTGAAATCAAAGGGAAAGGGCTCCCAGTGACTTCACTGAGCTTTGAACTGGACCCAGGTTCCTTGCAGGTGATCCAACAAGATAATGTGCTATTTGCAAACCACCAGATGTATAAGCCCTTACTGTAGCTGCAGTTTCTCAGATGGTGAAGGTAACCAAAGAGCTATCCTCAGTTATAAGGAACATCACTTTGGGTCAGTTTTGGCGTTTTCAGTGACCTGCAAAGCTTTTAATTTTGATGTCAACTACCCATCAAGAATACACTAGGAAAATTATGTTGATTTCCATCACTTCTAACACTCAAGAGTTAAATAGATGCTCTTGTGATCTCTGGAAGAGGGCTTTCTTAAAAAGTAGTCTGGGCTGTTCAGAAACCCTCGATAAGGCCCTTTTACTTGCACTGAATGCTGATCCTGAGACACAGCAAGAAACTGTGCTCTTCAAACTGATTGGGGGTGGGGATGGCACTTGTGAAAGAAGTTTTCCCCCTGAAATTTTCTAGGTCATATGAATTTTACTTGTCCTGAAGAGGTGCTGGTGTCCTGGCAGGGTATTTGCTCATATGCAGCTTGTTAACATTTATTGTAGAAATCTCTGTAAAGAAATACTGTAACATGAAATGACAAGAAGGCTTTGCCCAAGGAATAGTTACTCATTTACCCTTTTATAAGCAGCTTTCTGTTACCTTAAAGCACCAAAGCTACTAGATAACTTGTTTTGGGAAGTATTTTTTCTTTGGTTGAAGAAATTTGTAATTTCTTTGTTTAAAAAAAGCAAATACAGCTAGAAGATAGAAATATGCCTTTGGTTTCACTGTATTTTCTTGCTAATAGATATAACTTTAATGTGAAGTTCTGTGGTTTTGTTCTGCTTTTAAAGGTAAGTTGAACATATTCTACATTGCAAGAGGTCTATCGGTACTTGCTTCTGATCATGGAACAAACAAATGCATTTGTTTCTAAATAGTCATTTTCCAGAAAGTACATTAAAGTGCAATTTATCCAGTTTACAAAAACACTATATCGTTTCTATGTTTAGTATTATGTTTATGGATGAATGACTCTTCTACAACATAATATAGTATTTACTGTACAGGCAATGTATTTTTTATGCTGCCTGGCTACCAATGACTAAGCAAGAAGATGAACTGTGAATGTTTCTAATGGATCCTAGTCTATTAGTACACTGTACTTTTATTTCAGAATAAACTGGCTGGAAGCTCAGGGAAAGAGCATTACATTGTTGATTTGAGTGACCTCTTGCAGCTCAGAATCTGGGCCTTATCTGTTCTGGGAATTTATGAAGCTGAATGAATTATTTGCCACTTCTGTTTAAATACAATTCTCGTTAAACTGATTCAGGACCAGATTTTCAAAACCTCCTTGCTAAGAACATTGCTGCCTATAGCTAAAGGGAGGGGGGAAAGTAGCTGCACTGGCTCTGGAGTAAGACCAGGACTCAGAGTACGGTTTGACTGTTTTGATGCACAAGTTGTATTTCTAGTAACAAAATAATCCACTAAAAAAAAAAAGCAGTTGCTTTTGGTGGTCCAGTACAGCCCACCACTGGTGTTGGATTTATTTTACCATTAACATAGACAGAAACAACTGTGACTTAACACACCAAGTCATAGACTGGATTCATGTAACCCATAATATGCTGAATGTAGCATCACATAGACCAAAATTAGTCTTTGGTACAATTCCTGACACAGCCAAGTGACTATAATTCATAGCCTCTGCCTATAAATTATCTCCTCAACTACATCTGAGACTGGTAAATCACAGCAGTGGAGACACAAGGCATCCAAACAGTGCTATTGTAAGCAAATCTCCAAAGTCAAGCTTCCTTCAGGGAACAGTTGCACAAAAATTTTCCTACTCCATTTGCACCGGTAAATTGCTTGGATTTGATCAATGTGCCTGAGTCGTTAGTAGCTGTTGTCTTGACTTTAATGGCTATAAGTGTTTTTAATTCTAAACAAGGGAAAACTCATTTGTGTGGTTTGATATATTTTAGGACTGAGAAACAGAACATCGCAGATCAAAGAAAGGAAGCCACAGGGTTATACAAGATCCACAGTGGTGCTCATCCTCACCTTTCCTAGCAACTTATTTCTGAGATGCCAAATACTTCGATATGTACATTGGAAGAAACTCTCCTATATGTAGAGAGAAAGGTACCTTAGAAAGCTAGTGAATTATGCATAGTGTTTAGTAGGACTGTACCTACATTGTGTTTTCATGAAAAATACTTTAGTTTTGCACAAGATTTTTTCTTTTGTGATACAATTGGTAATTCATTAATATTTCACCATAATTTTCACCACTGTTGCAAGGAATTGGACCACCCTGGTTGGGCAAGATTGTGCAGCCTTGTAGAAACATCAAAACTGAGGGTCATATGAAGCAGTGTGACCAAAAGCAGCCCACCGAGCAGTAGAGACTCAATAGTAATTTAATTAGCTGCTTATAGCAGTCATAGCATGAAAATCCAACTGTGTAAATGCAGTCTTCACAATTTCCAGCAGAAGTCTAACACCAAAACACACCCAAATATATATATTCTTCAGGACTGTATGAAGTCTAAGGGCATTTATTTGCCTTTAGTAGCATGAGAGTAAACTGCACAGAGGATGGGTTGACCACACATATTTGTTATATTACATACACTTGGAATGTTGTATTATAAAATGGAAACAGAGAAGTGGATGCAATGTAGGCTTTTTGCTGTTGTGGAAATGGAAATCACAAAATAACTTTGGACTTTCACCCCATGGAAGTGTTTTTGCAAGGTTTTTACACAGGCATGTTCCCCATAGTCAGGAAGTGAGAAAGCAAGTGATCGTATTGTAAGAGCAGAAGCAGGGCAATAGTATTCTTCGTAGCAGGAATAGAAATGGAAGCACAGGATGGACATGCACTGTGGCAGTGCCTCATGGCAATTCCTGGGTAGGCTGAGGTTCTTTCTCATCCTTGCTTCTTAACAGTATGATCTTAAGAACCAAAGAGGATTGTTGGGTATGCTGCTAATCGTGGGATGTATAATAATAAAGAAGAGAGGGAATTTGTTGTCAAGAAGAGAGGGAGTTCGTTGTTTGTTTATATTTTAGAAACCCTACCAGACTGGTTTCCACAATATCAGTCTCATGTGGCCAGGCCTAAACTGTCCTTGTGCTAAACTTACAATTTACATGGTCTCCTCTTCTATTTCAGTTACTTTTCAGTAGTAAAAATAATATTGTCCCTCACAGCTCCACAGAAACCATTGTGTACCAGGGAGCCGGAACTGTCACTGGCAACCATGAGTGATTTGTGGGTGCACAGCTCATTTTTGGAACTAATTAATTATGTCATGGAAAGGAGATTTATTCTTCCCCCCCCTTCCAGCCCCCACCTTCCCCAATCCTTGCTAATCTTGCTTTCTGGATAACAGGGGGAAAATGAGGAAGGTGTTTAGCAGTTTCAGTTGTCTCTGTGATTCAAATCACAGAATGAAGCCAGACAGCAAAACAAGTGCAGATCAGGCAGATTGCCTGCTCCGCTTGTGCTTTCTCTGCAAGAATCAGTTTCAAATATTAGGTGGGTTTTGGTTTTTGTTGTTCTTTTTTTTTCTGTTGCAATTAACTAAGAAAAAATATTTCAAAGCTGTATAATTAAAGGCCAGCATTTTATTAGGGTTTAAAATAGTCTTTATGAAATCTACTCCTGCCACTGGTAATTACAATGTACATCTTAATATACCTCTGCTAGGCCTGAGCTGGAGATAACAGTCCTGTGTGTATTGCATTTGGCTTGTGCATAGAAGGTAAAATCCTTTATCTTATCTCAATCTCCACACAACAACCAGCCTCTCTTCCAATTCAGCCCTAATCTTCTTAGTAAATAATACTGATATTTTTCACCATAACAAAAATGGAGCTGCCAGATTCAGACTGATAACACCTCTCATTTACACACCATTCTCTGTCAAAATCTGCCTGATTTTTCGTAATCTCTTTAACTCATCAAAAAATACTTTTTTACATTCAGCCATGGTAAGTTCCTTGCTACCAAATAATATTATTATAAATAAATCCGTTGACTACAGCTGTCTCTTTGGATAGATATTGGAACTCCTCTCTTTCCTGGCTTGTTTCCTTGAATGATGACAAATTATTGTTGTCCAGTTTTATTTTACTGTAAAGTTTGGTATTGTAACAAAATGACTTAAAAGGAGTGTTTAACTAACAGCATACCCAAAAGACATCTCCCCCCGCCCCCAGATGTCATTTCAGTTCACTTCTCTCGAGAATGCTGTCTTTGCACTCCTGTCCTTCCCTTTGCAATGGCTTATCTTTAAAACAAGGGAGATGATAACCTAAGTCCTTGGATTTTTGTAGCCTGTTAATTATCTCTGTATGATTTCTTAAACTGAAAAAAAACCCCAATACTGCCAAGAGAATAGCAAGGAAAAAAGCTGGATCACAGGATTTCTGCTTACAGTGATTGAATGAAAATGATATACTTAAATGTGACTAGTTTATTTCAGGGGTGACCTACCCTCTGAGTGACACAGACATTTGGGGTACTTGTCCTAAAATGACAAACTGGCCATGTAAGTAAACACTAGACTCAGTCATTTTCCACCAAACCTGCTTTCATCCACTGCTGTGCATTGGACTGAGGGATATATCACCCCAGCAAGATCATATTTTGAGGCTTGAAACCTTGCTGACATGCTCCCAAGGTGCTAATCAAGCTCTTTAATAATGAACCATCTATGACATCACTATGCATGTCTGGACTATGGAAAAGATTAATCATATTGTTTAGATAATCTTACATCTTTGTACCACTCGGAGAGAGGTAAGAGCTTATAATATCAGTAAGTACAAAACTGATATTTTGTGTGAAGAATGAGATGTGGTTAGCATGAGATGTTGGTCTTGGCCAATAGATGACCGCTGATAGGGTTCCAAATCAGGTCTATGACTGTTGCCTCTTGATTAGCCCTGCACTGCACCTGGTCCATTTTTAATTTATCTTACATGAGACTGTAGCAGCATTTATGGTGGGGTCTCACCAAAGACTGTCATGATGGAGTTAGTCCTTCTCTATTCACCTAAATTACCCCCCTGGATGCATTCCTCTTATGCCCTGTTTCACTGCAGTATTTCACTGCTTGCTCTCAGCTGTGCTGTGGCTGACAGCTAACCTGAGGTCCCCCTCTAGCTCAGTCTTTTCTAACTGATTCCTAATTTTTGTTATTAGTTTCCAAATGCATTATCTTCATTTGGGGATAAGTGACTAATTTCATTATCTTCAAAATACTGCTTCTCATTCCACGCCTATTACACCTATCCTTACTGTCATCCAGCCTTTTTCTGCATGATATCCTTCTCTCCTGTGTATTGATAGTGCCAACCTATGTAGTATCATCACATTCCTAATATTTGTATCATGGTCTTAATTGAAATAAGATCAGACCCAAGACTGCCCCATAAAGAATTCCACTGCTAACTGGAGTATCTCCTGATACTTTTCCTTTCAACACTATCTTTTGCTGTCATTCCTTAAGACAGTCTTTTACCTATCTTTCAATTCCTCTACTAATCCCTATCTTCTCCATCTTAACAAATAATTTCCCATGTGGCACCATACCATATGCTTTACCGGTCTAGATAGATGCGATTTACTCCAGTTCCTTTGTCTAGAAAATCAACTATCTTATCAAAGGAAGCTATTAAGTTAGCCTGACTAGATCTCCCTTCTTTTATTATATTTCCTACTGCACTGTATCCGATATTTCCTTCCCCTCCATTTCTTTATCTGTTCCTTCTAAACCTGTTCTAAAAATCTGTATACTTTAGAGGTTAGGTTAATGAACCATTATTTGTCCAAATTTGCCTTTTTTTTTCCCCCCCCCTCTTATTTAGTATACTTTCAATTCTCCACTCATATGGCACTATCTTTGTCTTTATTCATCTTTTGGCTTGAAAAGGAAAAACTTTCTTTTAGCCCCTTTGACTTCAAGAAATCCTAGGTCTGATTCTAGTTCAAGTCTCTGAGTTCATCATTCCACATGATCTTAGGAACCAGTTGTGTTAGTTCATTAATGTTTGTTCTCTAGTAATAAATAAATAATAGTTGCAATGTTTTTCAAAGGTCTATCATTTAGTTAAAACTACTTAACTCTACCCATTTTTATATGTCATAAGCAGATTTTCCATTGGCCTGTAGTGATTTTGATGATGGTGCTGAGTCTTGCATTGAGATGGAGAGGTTGTTGGGTTTTTTGTTTTGTTTTGTTTCATCCTTCCTAAGTGATATCAAATAGATACAGATAACTTTAGTTGAGAAATACAAGTACAGTGGAGGTCTAATTGTGAAGGAAAGGGAGCCTAGGTTTGAGATTGAATGTATTGCTAAGAAAACTGAAGAAAATTGAAGCTGGGGAGAATATTTTCAAGTTGATGCATTATGCAATTGTTTAAGGTTTTATCCAAAGCAAGGCAGGAATGTAATTTGCTGAACACCCACTCCAGTGCGTGTTCATCTTTACAACAGGCAAAAAAGGAAGATACTAAGAAACAGATGAAAGAAAATAAGGACTACCCCTGAGATCTTAAATCACCTTACTTCTTTTTCTGACTTGGAAATTTCAAAAATGTATGTGCAACTGTGTGCCCTTACCTCACTTACTGTTCACACAGTTTCTTTTTATTCAAATGTTTGTGGAAGGTTAACAGAAGGGGAGAAAAGACAACTCTCCTTGTATAAGTATATGCTTTAAATATTTCTCTTTTTTCTTTTTTTTCTTTTTTTTTTTTTTTTTTTTTTTTTTGTTTTTTTTTTTTTTTTTTTTTTCAGCTACTCTGTTTGCTTAGTTTTATCGATCTGTAGCCCCAGGAAGCTATTAGTCAAAAACTATGAATCCCACTTCCCATCAGATGGTGAATGACATTTAACTGGTATCCAGTCAGGGAGATATACTGCAAAAGCAAAATGATTGCACCACAGTGCACTCTATGCTTTTTTAAACTTCTTGGCATTGTCATAATTAACAGGCCTGTATCTGATATCTTTATATACATAGAAAAGCACATGTGCAGTACTGACAGAAATGTGAGTGGTGAAAAGTTAATTTCCTGACCAATACTTGAGGACCAAATGCTGTTCCTAATTACACTGGCCCCATATTTTAAGAGGGACCTTGCCAGATGTTGAAGACGATGTTTGTAAGTGAGCATACAGCTTTTGCATACACTTTCTGAACTTTGAAGTTTCTGCTGCCTTCCCACTGAGCAGAACACATTCAAGTTCAAGTGGGATATAGAATTGTTATTTAAATCTTACAGTCAAATTAGACCCTAGAGACATGATTGTATACCGTTATTGTCTCAGTCCCCATGAAGTTAAGTGTTCTCATATCAAATATGATGTGTTTCAGCTTACCACCTACTGCACAAGTATTCATCTTGTTGTTAAAAGATACCAGGCAAAGTGGCGTTTTATTTATTTTCCCATGTGTCAGTTATTTTTAATGGTAACACTAGTGTGACACTACTGCCTTTCCCTGCTAGTCATGGGAATATGGAGCTGCTACCTAAAGTTCTAAGCTATGGTAATGATAAAAAAGCCTCTGGGCTTTTCTTAAAGATCAGGATTGCATTTTTCATCACATCCTGCTTTTGAAGAAGGATATTGTTGCCATGAAGTGCTGCTCTCAGGAGAAGAGGGCTTTCTGAATGCAAGTGTTGGTGGCCCAAAGGCACAAACATTGATGAGACAAGCAGAGCCATATTGCTGTGAGCTCAGCAGGCAGGGAGCACTGGCCCCATGCTGGGAGGGCTGCTGCTGTCCAGAGGGGTCCAGGGCAGAGAGACATCTGTGAGCCAAGAGGCACAGGAATTCATGTTGCAAATCGGCTGGAAGGAGTTTTGAGTATCTACTCTTTGAGAAGTCATGGTTCTGCTGAAACCAAATTGCACAACAAACACTCAACTTGATTTCACCTGAATTTTCTTTTGAAAGAAAACCAAGGAGTAAATGTCAAAATAATCCATTTCAACATTGTTGAGGTTTCATTTTTCACTTGAAATTATTTTCACATTTGTATATTTTCTCTAATACAATAGATTATATATTACAGCACAAAATAAAACATTAATATCAACATGGGATATTATGAATGACCCTGCATGTTTTTTAAGTAGTTCTTTGTGAGAAATTTTGAAATATCCATGTTTGATTCCTGGCTCAGAATGAAATTTTTGTCACTAAAGCTCCTTCTTGCACAGCCTCATAGTAAGTCTGCAGCTGATTTGGGAAATAAAGATTGAATTTGCCTACTTATCTTTCTGGCTAGCTCAGAAATACTTGCATTTCTGAAAATGGTTTTTTACATGTTCTGCGATTTCTAAGAACACTTGATCTGTAGTCCTCTAAAGTCACCAGAAACATTTTCCCTGGATGGAGTTTGGGCTGTAGACACTAAGACTTTAGTAGTCTTACTATCACTATTTGTCTTTTTCTTTAGTAGGGTGTTAGGTGACACATGAGGGACTCTGGAAGGCATTTGCAGGTGGGCATTACTGGGAAATAAGATCAGATGAGGAGGGCCCTTCTGATCTTAACATTAATTACAAATAAAATTCAGATTTCCTAGTCTCCTGAGCTATTATAGAAGTATACAGTTGTGAGCGAATAACTCCTTTTCCTTAACTCTGTTGCAGTGATTTAGCAGAGATGTATTTTGCATTAGTACTTTATTGTACACGTGTATAAATTATGCTGTGGGGTGGCCAATGTTTTTTAAAACAGCATAGCTGTCAATTGCTTGTGTAATGGCACATTTTGTGATACTATCAGATGACATATAACTTGTTAAATTACATTGAAAAATATTGGAGAGAATTGCACTATAATTAAATGACAATAATAATGAGACCAATATTAGCTGCTGCCATCAATTATGTAAGACTGAGCATTTATTATATATTTTTCCAAAAAGCCTTGCCTATGGTTGAAAAGACATTTCATTCAAAACCCTGCTGGTGCTTTTAACATTTAAAAATATGTTAACCTCTAAATTCACATTCAGATGTTTCTGCCCAGAGAACTTCTGTATGCAAGACATTTGCTAAAGCTCTGTGAGGTACTTTAAAGACATTTTATTAATCACTTAAATATTGTACTTTTTTTTTTTCACTGTTTTTGTTTGTCTTATATCCAGGTGATTAACAAGTTGTTTAAAAAAAACCTTGGGTCTGATCAACTGATGAAATTGCATTCACTTCCATGTAAATATTTGTTGGCTACTAAGTATTGTTCAATGCTATTGTCTCTCAGTGAGGGAACATCTCTTCAACATGATCCAATTAATGCAGTTTTCAAACAGCAACACTGTTGCTAATACTTTCATATTCTTATATATGAAATATCCACACCTAGTTACTTTTAGCAAATATCTTCTGTTGTATTTGGAACAGGTGGTCTGATTCTGCTTTCAGCTGCATCAGAGAAGAATCCCTAGGCATAGGGTGAGAATTGGACCTGTGCATGCACTGTACATGTGGCCAGGAAGCCATCCTTTGAAAAGTCTGTTCAAGTCCTTTGGAGGATCCATTAAATGCATAGAGATCAGCTGATAAATTTTGGATTTCCATTTTTAACGGCGTCCCTCACCAGAGGCTTTTAAGGAATTAAGCTGACACAAAATAAAAGATAGGAAAAGAGTTTTATCCTCTTATGATGAAAGGGTAGGAAACAAAGTGTGGGAATGGATGGTACATTTTCTAAACAGAATAATATTTCTAGTCAAGTCTCAATGAGACTTATTTAAAGTTATTACATATTTGTAAATAATCTAGAAAAGAGGTGAATACTAAAGTGGCAAAGCATGTTGTTGGTTTGAGTTTTTCATGAATGTAAAAACAAACTGCGAGGAGCTTCAGGAGGAGTTCATGATACCAAATATCTCAGCAATAAAATGCTAAAGGAAAGTTGGTATTAAAAATATGAGGAGAGGAAAGCATGATTTAAGACTTGTGCTCAAGCAAGGAGTAGATTGGGATTTCTCAGCCTAGGCAGAGATAACTAAGGAGGATGTGATGGAAATCTTGAAAATCACAAATGGTGTGGAGCACGTTCACAGTTTTCCGTAGTGCAACAGCTAAGGGGAACACATGAAATAATTAAATTCAAGTATAAAGAAAGCAAAAGGATACTTTTTCCTCTCAGTTCATAAACTGCTCTTACTCACAGCTGCAGCATATTGTGGATGTTCACATGAATTCAAAGACATTTGGGTAAATTCATAGACAAACAGTACATGGAAAGCTATTAAAAACCAAAGGTGTCACCTCTGGCTCAGAAATCACTGAGTTGCAAGTTGGTGTAAGGTGAGAAAGCACACCAGGAAGCAATACTGTCTGCTTGCACTGTGTGAACTGGGAGATACCCAAGCAACTTCATAGAAAGTGTCAAGGGAACATTAGTCAGTTTGACCTCCCCTAAACCTATTGATGAACTTTGTACATGTTCTTGTAAGCATCCTCTTCCTAGAGCAGGTAAGAGAGAATAGGTAATTTCTGATCCAGGCCTCAAAAAGTTAGCACAGTGTCTGATCTTAAATATTTTCTGTTTGAAGAAACTGAAATTGTACTAACCACAAAAACATCAATGGGCACAGCAGCTGCAGAGCTTCTCTGTTGTCCTTGTTCTGAACATTGCACAACTTACCAAGGCTGGTTTTTGTGTCAATAAGAGCAGTAGAATGGGAGGGCTGGATTTATCCTAAGTCAAGTTCTCTGAAATGTAAGAAGCCATAAAATTTCAAAGTGCAAATAAAGAGAGGAAAAACTGATTCTAAAGTGTCTTTGTTTGTTTGTTTGTTTGTTAAAAAAAACCCCACAAACTTCAATAGGCTACTTAGAAACACAGGATAAAATATGAGCAAATTTATTCCATAGTGGTGGTATGCTTGAGCTTGTAATATGATAGTGCAAGGGGAAAGAGTTAACTGATAGACACAGAGTAAGTTTTTTGTAGAACTAAATTGTAAGGTAAAGGTTAGGTGCTTATTTAGAGCTGTGGAAGTGGCAAGAAAAATGGTAGATGAAACTCAGTTGATCAGTGTACAGTGATGCACATGAGAAGAAACAGTCCTAACTATACATTCAGTAAGGTAACTCACACTGAACAAGCAGCTATTAAAAGAGAGAAAAAGCTCTTTCAAATGGTAATACTTTTCTCAGATAAGAAATGTCCTTAGGTAACACTGTAAATGGAAATAAATTAAAACCTGACTATCCAAATGTTTTGGAGAGAAAAAACAAATATTTGCATGTCAGGATGTTCACTCACCGGGTTACACAAGGAGCATGGGCCTGTTTTGGAACCAGCCTGCTCTTTGCTTGTTATCTCCATCAGGCATTACAAATATGCAAAATACTCCAGTCGGTGTTGTTTTTGAAGGATGGTTAAAGCACATGGATGAACTGGTTTAGGCAAAAATAGAAACTGGCTTCTAATCTGGTCCTTTTTTTTTGAAGTGCTCTCTCGATGAACCTTTTTTTTTTCTGAAGTTTAGTAAAACTTGAGATTCACATGCTTCTGCATTTCCTGTTTTTGACCAATAAAGGAAACAGAAACACTGAAATACTGTAAGATGTTATTTTTTAAATATTTCCACTGAGACAACCAGGAAGTTCTGGAAATCTTGCAAGAAGTCTAATCCTGTAGACTATGTAATCCAAAAATGGTTGCACAAGTTTGTCCAGTCTTTCAGGTATTTATAGTCTTATCTGATGAGGATCATAAATATACTGAGAGCACTCTATTCATGAAAAATACTTTGCATGTGCAATTGCGGTTGCCTCTGAAGAGCTTAATTCCCTGATGGGAAATATGCAGTAATTTGAGCTGCAGCTGAGAACCAAATGCCAAGGGGCCATGGGAGGAGGTGAGGGCTGATTTGCCATATAGAACAGGAAAGCTTGGTGGAAGGAATTGTAACTGAAGCTAAGGGCATCCACTCTTTTCTGTAGAGTGACTGTGAGAGTGGGATATCAGGAAGGGAGGGAGGGATGTCAGCGAGAGGGCTGACAGGCAGGTAGGGACTAGAAGAAACCACAAGCAGCAGACTAGAAGTTGAGATGGTCTGGTGAGCACAGTGGAACACAGTATATGTATGGGACAGCAAGGCTATAAAGGTTGTTTAGAGGAAAGCAGAGGGCTGAGGAAGGTGAGATATGGAGAAAAGATGATCAGACCAAAAGTTTTTAACACCAATGACAATGTTGCAACATTTTCAAGGAGTGTCACTGTACAAAGGTGTGCCATGAGGTGGGTGATAGTCAGGCAAGGAGCCTAAAGTGAATGAATTGTCAAATGTAAATGAGATTTACTTTGAAGTGTGATAGAGAGAAACAATTCAGAATGGAGATGTCCATCCTATAAAAAGAAAGCTATGGACAAAAAAATACTAACCCCAAGTTTACATTGCAATATTCCACTTCCACTTCTTGCTTCTCAAGCATGCTATGCTCCACTCCTTACTGGAACTGGCTGATTAGAGTTATCCAGGGAGGGTCAAACAGCTAAATAAAGAGATGTCTATTACAGAAAAGCCAGTGCATTGCTCATTAAGAGGTAGCAAGTATGTGAAAGCTTATATTAATTTATAGCATGGCACTTAATTGCCTGGGTATTTTGTGATTTACATTTTAATTTCAACTTCATCATATCTTGATTCCTGATGGCATGAATGTTAGCCTAAAGGAAGATAAGGAACTGTTCATATGTGTTTAACATTTTAAAGGTGGGTTTGGTGCATGTGGTTGATAAAGCAAATGTTCTCCATGTTGTGAAACATGATATGTTTCAGATAACTTTTTGTGGGACTGTATATGGAAATCTTTTCTGAAATAGCATGAAGGCTGGTTTTTTGCTACGACACTTGTAAAACATGAGAAACTAAAAACACTCTAAACCCCAGAACATTTCATATCATTCAACAAAAGAGATTTTTTAAGCCTTTTTAGCATGTTCTAGAACAAAAATGTACCTTCTGTCAGCTCTAATTATCACAGATTTTGAAAGAAATCAACTGTAGGATAAATGTGTATAAGCACACTATACTGTCTTCAGTCAAATATATAATGAAAAGGAAGGAGAAAAAGGAGGAGTTGTTAGTTGTGAGAGAACTTGAACAATAAGAGAACTTGAAAGTTCTGTGGGCTCTCTAAAACATGATTAGTAAATACAGTTAGCAGGAGGGACTCATCAAACCCCTTACAAAAAGTTCCCTTCCCCTGCCAGTGTTATGGGAAGCACATCCTTGGCTCCCTCCACAGCTCTGCCTAAGAGGCAGAGACCTTCCCCTCTAGAATTACAGGCTATCTCAGATCTTTTTTCTTTAGAGACACTTACTTTATTTTCTGCTGCATCCAAACTGCCTTTCATTTCTAGGAAGTCTTTGCAGATATCTTAAGTCTGTCAGATTATCACAGAGCTCATCATTATTAGTTCTTTATCAGATATCTTCCCCTATATATAGATACCAGTCCTTAATCGTCTGTGTGTGTATTTTGCCATCAGCACAGCAGTACACTTTCTATGAATGCCATTGTAAAACCAAGTAATTTCTTAGTTGGGGTATAACAGACTGTTTGAATCCTGAAAAAATTATCTAGCAGTGATAAACTGTTAGATCTAGATACTGTCTTTCCCACTACCCACTTCATTGCTCATACTAACTACTTCCAAACTATTTAAATCTGTGGGACACAGAATATGCCCCATGTCAAAACTGCAGGCTTGACACATCAGACAGCAGCTGCCTTCAGAGATGCCCCTGTTAAACAGTATGCTCAATGGAGATCTCTCAATTGGAGATCTCTAAACACCATTAAATGTGAACTAAAAACTGCACAGTTGCTTTGAACAGTAAAGTGAGTTAGAGTTTCTCTCTAGTGTTTGTTAAATTTTATGTCAGTTCAAAAGCTTCTCTATAGGTTTTTTTAATGAGCTGTGCTTTCTGCAAAGGAAGATTTTGAAAAAAATCTGTATTTATGCTTTTAATAATTAAATTAAGTACTGCATACAAATGAGGGTAGTAACTGAAATTCCTTTTATAATAAGTCTATAGATCTTTAATCAGTATAAATGCAAACATTTTTAGTCTATTCTTGTTTATTTGTTTAAAACGTTTAATTTTTTTTTTAGATAAAGAAGTAGTTATTTAAGGCAAAATGCTTTGGGAGAACTTTTGGAAGGGATGACAAATGTAGGAAGATATTAAGGATATGATAAATCATGAGATGTACTTATGTTTCTATTACCTAGTAATATGATATTACAAAGTTCCTTCAAATTTACAAAATGCTTTCTGAAGTTACAGGGTCTACAGAGGCCCTGTCACAAGGAAGAGATATTTTGAGCAGGTGAAATGGAGAGAAAGATATGATAAGGTGAAACAGAACTATTACCAGTAAGTATGAAAGCAATTAGACATCTATCAGTATGTAAATATACTATCCCTATGTATCAAATAACCATGCCACAAATTGTTATTTGCTTTTGTGCTCAAAGTAGAAGTGGGTAATGACTGAACAGCATTTCATGCACCCACAGCATGCACAGAGGTAGTACTGAAAAGAGGAGAGGCAATGGCAGTGGGCAGTCAGTAGGGTACAGTGTGGGCAATGTGAAGAAATTAAAGTGGAGAATTAAGAAGTGATTGATTGGGCTCTGACAGCAAGGACTGGAATGACTGGGAATTGATGCTACTGTGGAGGATGACTTTGGTGAAGAGATTTAAAACAAAGACTCCAACCTGTGAGAGGGATTTTCCCTGTAAGAATTGTCTTCTGTGATGCAGAAGTAGTGATTTGAATGTCTGGAGCACTAAAGAGGAGGAAGCTGCAATGGGTGACAAAGCAGGTGATGGTTCATAGTTTTTTACATGAGATTTGGTCAGAAATAGAGAGATTTTAGCTATGGTTTAGAGACAGATGAGACAGAATTGTAATGCAGCTTGGACATGTGATTGGAGAATTCAAAGATGATCCTCAAATTATAAGTCTTAATGTCAGTAAAAATGGTGGCGCAGATAATATGGAAGAGGTCAAAAATGTTTAAGTGAGGATGAGGGGCTTGGAATTTGTTGAAGATAGGCTAAGAGTATTGTGTGGATAGACATAAAAGAGGATAGCACCTAACAGAGATAAATATCTGAGCCATTGTCACTAAAGTGGATTTTATTACATAGGGAGCTGAGGAAAAAAGGTTATGCTAAAGAGAGACATAAGAAAAGAACTAATTAATGATCATGCTATAAAAACAAAGGGAAACATGACTTTGTGCTGGGGAGAATGTCTGAAGCTCTCCAAAGATATATGAAGAGCAGTGATGAGAAAAGCTCAGCTGTGAGTTTACTGCTAACAGTTCTGTGAGATTAAAGAGAACATAAACAGCTGAATAATGAATCTCAGGGGATGACTTAAAGCAGAAGTTGATGCAGTAGTTTAATGCTGTTTGATATAGTTTTGTCAATTAGTGGAAACATGGCTTTTTAGTTCGAGACTGTATTTAAAAGATAGGTCTATGGACAGGAAGCATGCAATGGGAAGTCAACAGAAACCTGGGGGAAGGAAGGAGGCAGCAAGCATGGCTGGGAAGTGTTGGGAGACAACATGAGCAGAAGACATCCAGAGGTAAAAGAAGAAAAAAAGTACAAAACCAGAGCTGCATTTTGAGGAATTAGACAAGATTTTAGCTACTGGTTTCACTCTGTACCAGAGTAAAAACCTCCATCTGTGGAAATCCCTGGGACAGGGAAGATGTAGCATCCTTTCTAAATCAGTAGAACTTTCCTGATTGAGCAGAAAATATCAATGTTTTACATAAGTGGATATATTTCACTGTTACCTCAAGTAAGGCTTCCTGACATTTTCTCTAGAAATCAATGTGTTCCCATAAAAAGTTTCACAAAACAGTTTTTTCTAAAGGCAAGAAGAAAACAGGCCAATGTTAGAAGAAGAAGAAATGTTCTTATTGGGAATGGACACACATACTAAATGCAAAAGCTGGGATGCTTTTTAAAACCTCCTGTCTTCTAAAAAAATACATCTTGCTACAAGGCACAAAATCTGGAATCCACAGATTATTCATACTGGGTTCATATATTCAGAAAGGAAACACTATTTCACTGGCTGTCAGATGCAACTGAGAAGCAGTACCTTTTTAATGCCACTGACTGCCACCGAAGACATTAAGAGAGTAAGTGGAGAATAGCATATCCATCTGAAATTGCAGGAAGGGCTACAGGCAAAATGTAATGAGATGATCAGTGAATGCAAATAAACCCTCTCACTTGAGAAGGCGATAGAATGACTTCTTTGAATAGTACCAAAAATTTCATGTACGTTTTTAGGCCAATAGATAAGAGCATATTGTTAATTTTAAAAGACAAATTACTTTAATAATTATCCTCCCTTTTAAACATTTTCTTAATTATTCTCAGGCATATCTTCAGCTTTAAAGCAGAAAGTGAAGTGTAAGACTGACAAGCTAGAACATTTTAAAACTTTGCAGGTATCCAAATCAGTGGTGCTGATAATTTGCCTTAATCTGCAGTTCTGGTATCTAGGAAAACTCCTATTAACTTCCCAGATAGAAAAATGAAGACTGAAGAATCAGGCCTTACATACTAATTATTCAAAGCTTACAGTTTTCTACTGAAGAATCAACTAGTTGAGAGAACACGTGTAAGTTTAAATATACAGATAGACAGATAGATAGAATTAAAATACCTTTTTTCTAACTATCCTAGCTCTAGTCATTTCTGTCACTGATTACTGGTAGGTTTGCTTTTTATTGTACATCACCAATACTAGTTGTTAGCTGTCTTTGACAGTGGCTTGAAATGCATCAACATGGCATATATACTGGGGATGGGTGGCATTGAGCAGAATAGCTTTGCCATGCAATGATACACTTTAGCTTTGACAGAATACGAGCCCAGTGTCAATCATCCTGTCTTTGCCAATCAAATGCACATCCTTCTGGAGGCGCCTGCAGTTGACACTGGCACCCCAAACATAGTGAAAGGTTAATGCAATGACATTTCAAAGATGACATATTGTCAAGGGCCCAGCAAAAATAGCAGAACTAGACTGTGTTTAGGAAAAACTAGTGTGTTTTACAGGACACACACATGACAACAACATTTCCAGAGGGGATGGATTTGGTGCAAACACCCTTGAAAGACCTTGTTCAAGAAAATCAGGAGTCAGGAATGGATAACAAGATAATAAGATTTGGCCAGGACCCTGAGGTTCTTTTTTTTCCCCATCTGTAAAAAACAAATGTTCTTTTGCCAGAGCTCTGGCTTACCATTGCCAGAGAAAAGAGCAGGAGCTAGAATGACAAAGCTTTTGGAGTCTGCAAAGCCCTCTGTGTAATTACAGGGATTTGAAGGGCAGCTTATGACTATAAAATGTATAATAACTTATTTTTCTGCTTAGGTAAAGAAGTGTGCCACCCTCACCCATTTTGAAAAGGGATAATTTATGATTAAAATAATTCAGGTAAGGGGAAAGCTGCCTGTTTAGAAAGTAATATTCCAGTATATGTCCCTGACACAAATAGATGCTATGTACATATTTTAGAATTCCATTTCAATTTCTACCTCTCTATCTCCATAAATCTTCCATTTGTTTCCTTTCTTCTTCCAGATTGCTTGCTTTTCACCTGTCTTATGTAGAAGGCCCCCTCTCTAGGCACCTTCTTCTAATCTCACCTCAGTGAAATATGAAGAGAACATTCATATTTGACTCATTACTGTGAAGATCAAGTGTGTTGGAAATTAGGTCACTTTATTTTCTTTGTCCCTGGCCATCGACAAAAGACGAGTTGGTGCAGGAACTCTTTTTTTATCATAATACTTCCTGTTGACTACAGTTAAATTCTGATGGCTTACTCCAGTTACAGATCAAGCTTGGCACATCCTATTTATTTATTTGTTATATGTCTGTTTATTTATATATTTGTTGGAACTTGAATGCTGTTTGAAGACATAGTAAAGTGCATAAGCAATCACCAGGCCTAATGGTAGAAAAGGAGGCTACTTCAGAATAACCTGGGGGGTGAATCAGAAAACAAAATGTTCATCAAGAAAGGCAAATAAATTTAAAAGAGAGCAAGGTCAGAAGTGCTGCAAGGCAATTTTCTCTTCCCTTGAGAGAACAACAAGGACTTGATGGCTACTGTATCTGGGCCTAAGCTTCTTTTGATTGACATCCATAGTAAAACTTCCATTGACCTCAATGAGAGTAAAACTAGGGTCTATATAAGCTCTTAATGTTGTCTCCTGCAGAGCTAAGTGACACACTAGCCTTGCATTATGTACTGATCATCAGCTACTTCTTTATCCTATGAATGTACTTTTAAAAATGAAATTAAGAAATATTTCTGGCCTAATGAGTGGCTTTCCTTTAAAAACTAGAGATAAGCCCAAGCAAGATGTTCAGGTACAAAAATTGTCCTCAAAATCTTAGAGCAATAAATCAGAGAGTAATAGCTTGTTCTAACTCCTTTCAACATGCTCCATTGTCAAAGGAGAGCAATAGTCATCCCTGGGACAGAATCCCTTCCTCTGATGTTGGATAATTCTCATTCTAGGAGGTGTTTTGCCCCTTTGGGGCTGCCTGTCTCACCTGCTTGACTATGGAGGCAGCCTTGGCAATGCACAGGTTTGACATCAAATGCTTAGATATTAATATTTAAGAGAATTGAATCTTATCCTGAATGGAAGTTCCACTATTATGAACTTTCATCTCCTCTATTCACCACCTTCCATGTCATAATCACTGTTCCATAATATATTTTTTCCTTTCTCATAAACAACCTCTCTCTCTCTTCCCACACTCTTGCCTTCTCTCTCTGTGAGACAATTTCAGGAAGAAGATCTCCATCATTTAATAGTCAATCATCTATTGGTTTAATTACTTCATTAGACATGAAAAAAAATGGGAGTTGCATGCACACAGCATACATCTATACCTGTGTGACGAATATTCTTACTAAAGGCTTAGTTTAGAGTGGTGGCTGTTTTTGAGATGTGTGTGGGATAGGGTCCTTTGACAACTGTAGATGGCATAAATATGCCTGGAGTCCTATTGGTAAGACAAGTGAGGAAACTTACTTCCCAGTCTTGCTCCAGAGTCTGTGGGACTGCAAGGCATTGGCAGTTAGCAGTCTTGTGCACATCCATTTCCTTGACAGAAATACCAATGTCATAGGTGACAAGGAGCTATAAAGGTAGGTTGTATTTGAGTAGCACTTTCAAGGATAATATTAACATATAAATATCCAATATCTAAAAAGGTAAAAGAGCAGATTGATTCAGCTAAAATCAACTCAGCTGTCAGATCCACATATGAGAAAGTTAGTGGTATTCTTAGACCTATTAAGCTTGAAGAATTCAGAAATGGTGCTCTAGTCTAAAGCATAAGTTGATTGCTCTCTTCTCATACTTCCTAATAGACTGGGAGAGCTACACAATTAAATTATTGTTCCACAGGAGAAGACTTTCAGAAGATGATCCATAATTTTTGGAGTCAATGAATCATAGAAATCATAGAATCATAGAAATGTCTGGGTTGGAAGGGACCTCTAGAGGTCAACTAGTCCAACCTCCCTGCTGAGAGCAGGGACATCCTCAACTAGAGCAGGTTGCTCAGATCCTCATCAAGCCTTTCCTCATCAAGCCTCACCTTGAATGTCTTTAGGGATGGGGACATCCTCAACTACCTCTCTGGGCAACTTGTTCAAGTGTTCTACCATCCTGATGCTAAAGAACTTCTTCCTTATTTCTAATCTAAATCCACTCTTTTCTAATTTAAAACCATTTCCCCTCATCCTTTCACTCCAGGCCTTTGTAAACAGCCCCTCTCCAGTCTTTTTATAAGCTCCCTTCAGGTACTAGAAGCTCACTATTAGGTCTCCCCGGTGCCTTCTCTTCTCAAGGCTGAACAATCCCAGCTCCCTCAGCCTGTCCTTGTAGGAGAGGTGCTCCAGCCCCCGATCATCCTTGTGGCCCTCCTCTGGACCCACTGCATCAGGTCCATGTCCTTCCTGTGCTGACTCCAGAGCTGGACACAGTATTCCAGGTGAGGTCTGACCAGAGCAGAGTGGCAGAATCACCTCTCTTAATCTGCTGGCCACACTTCTTTTGATGCAGCCCAGGATGTGATTGGCCTTCTGGGCTGCAAGCACACACTGGCTGCT